>JAYRBT010000273.1:0-18139 GCA_036023395.1 Myiotriccus ornatus | reverse complement strand
GGATCCAGGGGCAGCCACAGCTTCTCTGGGCACCCTGTGCCAGGGCCTGCCCACCCTCCCAGGGAAGGATTCCTTCCTAATCTAAACCTGCCCTGTCTCAGTTTAAAACCATCACCCCGCGTGGAGGCAGATTTGGGGCCTCCCTCACACAAGAGCACCTGGGAACCCTCACAGAGTTTTAAAAGCCTCAAGCTGGAGCAAGACACCTGATGCAAATGCTGTCTTTATTAAATATGTACATATAATATAAAATAAAATAAAATAAAATAATAAATTTGCTGCAAAAGCCCACCAAATCTGGAAGCAAAAGGACAGAGCAGAGAAATCTGAAAGCTGTTATGGGAAGGTCTCATCCACAGCTGCTTCCACTTTGAAGTGCAGCAAAAAACTTCAGGGGATTCAAAAGGACAAAACTGGAACTCGTGCAGGAATGGCAAGACGAGTAGGATTATCAGCTAACACATCAGTTCATGGTCAGCTTAATCACAGAATCATGGGATCAGCAAGGCTGGAAAAGACCTTTAAGATCATCAAGTCCAACCATCCCAACCCAGCACCACGTTCACCGTGCAACCACGTCCTCAAAGTGCCACATCCACACGTGTTTTGTACCCTCCAGGGACGGTGATTCCACCACTGAAGGTATTTTATTCCCAGGCAGGATCTTTATTTCCTTACAACTCCCTGCACTGGTTTGCTCTTGGTCTCAGCTCTAAGTGCACGTGGTGAGTGCTCGGCTCAGGTTGGCAGCTTCAGTTACTGCCTTGTTATTTTACACCATTTTAGCTAATTCAGGCTAATCAAAAGAAATTGCCCTCCAAGTAACAGCTGCCTGCACAACTCACACACACCACGGAGCGTTTGGGGAAAAGCCACAACATTATTAATAATAAAGGGTGGAAATGAGAAGGATAAAGAAACTCCTATTTAAAAATAAAGGGATGATTACGAGTAACTACCTCCACACATTCAAATTGTTATTCCCCTCAGGAACAGCTTTCTCACAGCTTATTCAAATTCACATATTGTCTCTGTGGTAGATGCAGCGTTGGAGAAATAATTATAGAAGATGACAAATAAGGTAAATTGTGCCCAAGCTGTGGCTATAAACCAAAAAAAGCTGTCTGCTTCGTGGTGGATGTTTGGAGGTGTTTTTTAAGGAAGTTCAGAGGTTAATCCAATAAATATAAAGGTGTTTGCCAGTTTTAGAACCCACGTAACATCATTCTCCAGTAAACCACAACCCCCAGCATCTCCAGAGCAACGTAATTTACCCCAGCAAAGGGAAGATCCTGCTCCAAGCCCTTCCAGAGGAGATGCAGGAGTGAAAATTTAACGAACAGACCGCAGAGAAAGGGTTTGGAATTTACTGCTCAAATAAAATAGCTGGTTAATTGTGAGCTCGTGGGTAGCGGGTTCTGAGCTGGGAGATTAAAGCCTTGGGAAGGAGGTGAAGTTTGGAGCCAAGGAGGCTCCTCAGGTTTGGTGATGAGGATGATGATGCAGGTTTTGATTCTGGTCACACCACAACCATCTCAGACTCCTGGCTAATCACAGGAGTGATGGCACTGATGCCCTAAAAAGCCATTACACCTTCTCCTGCCTCCAGCAGCAGCTCTACAAACAGTTGGTCTTTATTACTTCTTCTCCACTTCGTTAAAGATGGGTTATTACAGAAGGGAAACAACTGTAACTGTTGTTTACACCCACCCCAGAAGTACAGTTTTCTGGACCAGGGGGAACACAAGTTAAACCACTGGAATTCTGGGAGTGAAAATACCAACCGGTTGGCAGAAGGTATCCCTGACTGTAGGCAAAGTGTTGCTGTTTACTGACACACCTCAAGGCTGAATCCCAGGGAAAACAGGGAAATAAACTGTCCTTTGTGAAGGGAGGGAATCCCTAATTAGATATTTCCTGTCAGGGTTCCCATCACTGCCCTCAGACATCCTCCCTCCTGCCTCCAACACATCAGCCCCTTCAGCAGGGGAACGGAGTGAAGATGAAATCACAACCCTGCATTTTAATTTAATCAGGTGAAATTATTTTTTTTTCTTCTGTTAATGCAAAATTAGCAGCAGACTGTGCTTTAAACTGCTGCTGGGAGAGAAAAAGAAAAAAATCCAAATTAAATCTAAAGCCACAGCTGAAAGTGGGAATAGCACAGAGAGTGAGCGTGGGGGAAGCGTGGGACACGCTGCAAGGACCAGAAACTGAACTCCAGCATTTCTGAATTTAGGGGATTGCAGCCCTAAGGATGCTTTCCTGAACATCCTCACAACATGGTGAGCAAAACTGTAGATTAAAGGGCATTTTCCTACACTTACTGTATGTGAGTGCCTTTGGCTCTGCAGTTGCACAGTTTATTGAGCACAGTAGGTTTATTGAGCACAGTAGGTTTCCTCAAGAATAAAACCTCCGTGATTGGGGATTTTTAGGCACTCTGAAGCCCATTTTGGCTTTGGCAGGGAAGGAACAGGAGGTAAAATCCCCCCCAAGTCAGGAGAGCTGTGCCTTGTTCTGCCAATGGAGGACTCAACCACCACATCGAGCTGAAAGTGGGAAGTCAAAGAAGAATTCTGCACTCTTACTCCCTGGGAAATTCCAAGATGACACCTGGGATGAACCTGCAGCAGGGCTGGCACAGCCTGGGGAATCTGTCAGCTGAAAGGGCCCTGCTGCACCCTGGCTTTGCTGGGCCTGGGTTTCACTCCAGTCTAACCTCTAATGCCTCTCCAGATGCCAGTTTGATAGCTGTGATCTCCATTTGATAGCTCTGATCTCCATTTAACACAAAACCACCACAGGGCAGCGAAAACAAGGTTTTTATGTTGGCTTTTCTGCTTTTATTCAACCTCCTCCACGGTGAGGCTGCTGCTTTAACATCAGCCACGGATTTCCTGGATTAAGGAAGACCTCCCGCTTATCCATTTCAGGGAGACAAGAACTTGCCCCTTTTGCCACACTTCCACTGCTCCAGCTGCCTTGTTGCTTCTCCAGTGCTGCTCTTGCAGTGCAGCTCATTTCAGAGATGAAAATTCACTCTAGAAATCACTCTAGAAAATCTCTCCAAAGACGGAACAACGGAAAAGTGGAAGGAAAAGTCTGGCTGCAGTTGCAGGCATGAACACCCCTGTATTCAGTAACTCCTCCTGTTACCACACTCTAGTTCCTGGCCCTTCCTGAAAGTGCTGGTTGCTGCTCCAGAACAGCCAAAAAAGCAGGATGAAGCCATTGTTTTGGGAGTTTCCTGCCCCAAATGTGGGATTTCTCCATCTGTCCAAGCAAAGGAACCGACAACAGCATTTGGGGACCTGATGGGTCAGCAGTGACCTGTTCAAGATGCTTCTGACAGCGATGTGCCCCCAGTGGCAGCACAATGTTGGTGCTCTCAGGCTCTTTGACTACATTAATTATATCAAAAACATCATTAAAAACACTTGTGCCCTTTGCACTTCATCAAGGACCGGTAATTTACAGCAATAATTCGAGTACTGCAGATATTACATCAGTATAAACAGCATATGCTCTAATATATGCATCCACTTTTTTTCTCTGTATGATATCACATATAAATAATATATCCAGCTTCTGTAGTGCCAGGCAAGCGCTGCACAGGTCCTTGCTTTACAACTGCAACAACATTTATCTCTCAAAAGCTGCTGCCTCTTTGAACTCCGAAGTCAAAGCAGAGAAAAGCAGAAGAGTTTAAAGATAAATGAGGCGCAGCCGTTTCCAGAAAACCTGGAGGGGGAGATTCAGGAAAATGCTCTCCTTGCTTTTTGCTTCAGAGAAACCAAACCTGCTTGCTTTGTTGTTTTTGACAGCAGTAGTAAAAAGGAGATGATTTGTTTGGGTAAGTGGGGGTGGGAGTTGTAGAGTATTTTGGGGACTTGATGTTCTGTAGCCCTTCATGCCAATCTGAAGCCTGGAAGCGGCACAGAGGAGGCAGGATTTGTTATCCCAAGAACAACATTCACTCAGCTGCTGCCAGGATCACTTGGGGAAGGACAATTTGCTTTGCTGCATTCCTCCGTTTTTTGGGGATGCCACAGGAACTGTCAGGATTTATGTCTGCTCTGAACATGCCTGTGAGGGGACCAGGAGAAACAGCAAGCACTGACAGGCTTTAATCCACACAAGGACATTAAAATTATCACTGCAAAACCAAAGCAATGGGCTTAAACACCATTGCTGGAGTCAGGGCATGATACAAAAATGACAAACCTTGTGTACACAGAATCAGATCCCCAGTAAATCCTCATGAATACGATCTGTTTTCGTGAATTCTTTATCAGGGCAAGTCTGGCACTGGGGTTTATTATGGTGCTATTCCAAATATGCACAGAAATTAAATCAGCTTCATAATCTCGGTCCTTGGCTGTACACTAATTACTGATATGGGTCCACCATGGAAAACATCACCAGTTGCTCAGGGAAAATGCAACAACACCCAAATGGATGAACTGGGCACAGTCAGGCTTTCTATCATTCCTGATCAGCTCCTACAACCAAAATCCTCCCCAAACCGAAGGCTCTCACAAAACTCACCCCCCAAGATATGCTGTTTTCACCCATGTGGGACCAAGGAACACTTCTGAAGCCAATTTGCCACTGAAAACCCACCAAGGCAAACATTTCCTGCACAGACAAGCTCTCACCTGGAGAAACCACACAAAGGAAAAATGATGTTATGGCCCAACAATCCAGCACTCCTTCACCCGGGACAGGCAGCCCAGGAACTCGTAAGGCGTGAAAAATGTGTGTACACAACCTGAGAATGCTCCCCGAACAGCCCAAAGACCCACAACCAGTGCCAAGACCGGGAATTCCAGAGAGATGACACTTCTCCAGAGGAGGAGAGGCATTCCTGCAGAACTCCAGGCTCCCCCTCACCTCCCTGAGTGCAGGTTCTCAGCTGCTTCTGCATTATGAACAGGATTTTGGCACACACGGCCCCGTTCCAGCCTGGTCCCACTTTGTCACCCTGGTGTAGACAAGCAGATGCTCTTCCAGTGACAACTCCCCCTGTAACTGCTGACAGCACAGAGCTGCTGCTTTGCCAAGAGCAAAAGTGACACTTTAAGCCACTTTTCATAAACTTAAAAACCTCAGTAATTTACTCCTGCTCTGGTATCTGAAGCATGTTGATCAGCAGCTCCCGTCCTTCCAGCAGGAAGCTGTCAGGCTGATTAATATGAATATAAAATGACACCATTAATACTACCCAAGGGCAGCTTTTTTTTTTTTTTTGCTGAATATAAACTGTCAAGAGCTGCTCCACTGGATTTCAACCTGCAAACTGCCATGAACTCCATCAGTAAAGGGGAGTTCCCCTTCCATTTTCAGGAGAAATGCTGAGGCAGGAAGGGGGTGAGGGGTTTGCTCCAGAGGGAGGAGGAAAGGAGAGCACCAGGAGAAGTAACAGCTCTTTGAAGCTGTTTTTTAAGAAAGGAAGACCTGACTCTTTCCTTTCTGGGAAAATAAAGGGAATAAGAGCTGCTCTGCCTTGCAGGGACACGACAGCTGGGAAAGGGTAAGAAGAAAAGAAGCCTGGGATGGGATGGCTCAAGGGAAAGGTGATCTTATCCCAACATAAAACTCCTGTGTTACGTCCAAGTTCCAAATATCCAGGCAGCCCATGATCCAAACCTTGGCATTTCCACCACAGAAGGCCAAACCCCAACTTCTTAATATATAGTTTATTTATATTTGTATTTATATTTACACATATATGTATATGTGTACTACAGCAGTCTCTCATTCTAAACAATGAAACGAAAATAATCCAAAGGCCAAAATGACGGGACATCAGAATTTTAGTGAAGTCTGGAGAGTTTAAAACACTCTTGTGAATTTTAAGTGTTGGTAACACTCTGCTGCCTGTGGTTTTCCAGCTGCTCTCCCTTAGGAACACGACAGATATCTCATATATTAGTATATTCAGTTCAGGGCAACAAATCTCATCCATCACAGTCAACTTGACAAGATCTATTTCCCTGCAAATCATGCCTGAAAGATGAGGGCCAGTTATTCATCACTCTGTTTATGGGTGCAAAGCACCTTTAATAATGCACTATATTTGGGCTTCACCGAGGAGTTACAACTCAGTTGTGAACCCAAATATTTATGACCTGTGACAGAACTCCACCGAAAACAGGGACTGGAAATAGTTCTCCCCCCCAAAAAAACCCCATAAAGCAGGACACACATTTCATTTCAAGGTCACCACCAGGCACTGTTTGATGTTGTTGCTGAGGAGGAGGAGGAATTTCTGCTTTAATTTAGCAGTCAGTTCTGGTCAGGGCATGGGAGAAAAGTCGGCTCTTTATATATAACCACAAAAATGCTCTTCAAAGAGACAGCTTCAGCTGCAAATGAACTGGGACACTGGTCAAGAACAGCCTAGAAACCAACTTGGAGCTATTTCAGGAGCCGAATTCTCCTGCAAACTCAGTGCAGGGTCGGATTTGTAACAGGGGATCTATACATGAATTTGTAGCATCTAGAATCTACAACAGAGCTGGATCTCAGACACCAAGGTGGTGCTGGCAGGAAGGTTTCCAGCCACTTTCTTCCACCCAGCCCTTGCCCTCCTAGGCCTGGCTTTGAAGGGTCCTCAGGCTGAGCTGAAGCCACGTCACAGTTTTCACTCCATTAACACAAACACTTCCCTCAAGAGCCCAGAAATAGAAATGTATTTCTATTATTGGAAGAGATACATCTTGCATGGTCAGTGAACACCTTCAGGTGTTCTCCTGCCTCACCTCCAGCCTAATGGACCGACAGCAGAGCACTTTCCCTTCCTGCCTTCTCAGCTGCTGCAAGATAAATATTAATGGCAAAGTGTGGAGCCAATGCTCCAGTGACTCCTCTGCAGCTTCTTCAGACTAAATAAGTTCTTTAAAGTGTTTTTTTTTCCCCCACCACATCTTTTCATCTGAACGTTTTCTGGGCTTTGCTTGGGTTTCTCCTCAGTGATATTTAAAGGCTTACATAAAACTGGGTTTGAAGTCTGGTGGGGGAGAAGCTCTGAGGCCTCTGTGGAAGGAAAATGCAATTTGTGTTGAAACCTTTCTTGGGGAAAAAAAAACCCAAACCCTCTGAGGGTGATTTTGTACCTCTGAGTGTTCACCCTCCGGCCACTGATGTGCCAACACAACAGCACCTTTACTCTGCGAGTAAATAAATATCTATTTGCAAACTTTACACTGACGCTTTCAGGGGGGAATGGAGGCGAGGTGGACGTTGAACATCCACTGGCAATCGCTCCTGGGGAGGTTTTTTCCTTTCATTTTATCCTTTTAAGGCTATGTCTTTCTTTCCCACAATAGGTAGAAAATTAATGAAGCAGACCAAGGCAGCACAGAACACCTGCACGGTCTGAAACCAGCAGCAAGGCCCAGTGTTCTCTCCTCTGAGCACACGAGATGATTTAGCAGAGCTCACTCCGCGCTCCCCGGGATGAAATAGAGTCTAAATCCCCGAGTAAATGTAAAATGAATAGTCTCTAGTCTGCACATTCCAAAAATAGCTCCCATGTACATTATGCCATGAATAATTCCTCAGTTTAGGAATACTGAAGTGCCTTTTAAGAGTGAGAAAGCAGAGTCTGCAGTTTGGACAGTGATATAGCTGGGGGCACTTCTGCTCTCAGGGGCCAAGCCTGGATCATCTTCCTTTAATAGTGCTGTTGCCAGAGCTCCGTTTCTCGGCATAATTTGCTGTCTTTGATGTAACACTTCACACATCCATATTCATGGAGAACACCGAGGGGGTGTTTTCCATTCATAACTCACAGATCTCTTTATACCTGCCAATAACTCCAGAACTGGATGGTCTTGGATAATCAGCCTGTCCGGGAGGGATGGGGGGGACTGGAATGCAGGAGGAGGAGGAGGAGCTGCACCACGGGATGAGCTGCAGACAGGACATCCAGACTGCTGTGGGATTTCAGTCTGCCCAGAAAGCGGCGAAACAAATGATTTTAAGAGACTCCCATAAAAAACGAGCTCGGTAAATACACATTCCAGATGTGGACCGCATCGTTTGGGAGACGCAGAAACACAAAATAATTGCTTCAGTTCAAGACAGGCAAAATACCCTCGCAAAACTGATTTCCACGGGATAGAAATAAATCTGGATAAACTGAATCACCACGTTAATTAGGAGCTTGTTTTCCTTGCAATAACTGCATATTGATCAGGGCAATTTCGGCGGAGGAAGCCGGAGAGATGGTTCAAACACGTGCCAGGCAGTGCCAACACCACTGATCTCATCTCGTCTGGAAACAAAAGCCTTTTTAAGATGAAACCCTGCTGAATTTCTCATCGGATGAACTTAACAGCTACTTAAAAGCAACTTAAGAAGAGGCATGTTTTAATTCACAGCTAATTGCCCGAAGGCTTCTTAATTCCTTCCTTTCATGGGAAGTCAGACTGGGAGCAAGAAAAATCACGAGACTGCTGTCCTTCAAAACAGAACTTTACGGCTCAAAAATATCAGCCTGTAAATAGCATAAATGGTGTGGTGTGTGATGTGTCACCCCACAAAGCCCCAGGCAAAGGCACCAGCAGCGGGACATCACTCCATGCCACAGTCGAGCAGCTGAAAAACACAACACAGGAGATCCCAGGGAATGTCTGTGCAGGTGTGGCCAAAAAAAACCCCCCAAACCTCAAATTCACTGAGAATTTTATTTAAAAGAGCAATACCCAAGTCCCAGGTGGTGGCATCTCTTGAGGCTGACGCGCAGTGAGCAATAATAAATCAGATTATTCTTGCAACGAATTAAAGAAAAATGAACGTTTATGTAAGAGATGCACCAAAAAGGACTCCTGAACAGTGATGTTGCTTCCCACTGCCTTTGCATAGTAACAGTGTCAAAAAGCCACTCTCTTTTCAGTTCCTCTTTTCTTCTGAAAGCCACAATTATTCCATCGACCCAACATGCTCTGCCCCGGCAATTTGTAAATGAAAAATGAGATGCTGTTCATTAAGACAGGCAAATTAAAAGTGACTGTATTTGTCAGGCTGGCTGTGCAAAGGGAAGGAAAAGTGGATGTTTCCCTCCATGAACATCACTGAAACAGGCCCCCAAGCTGGAATTTCAGCTGCTTCTGGGAGTTATTCCCAGCAGCCACTGTCAAAGAACTTTTTAGCTCTTTTAAAAAATACTAAGTTCTTCAAGAGAAAAGAATAAAGTCCAGAAATAAAGTTAAAACCACCTACCAAAAGCTGCAATTAAATTGCTAAAGTTTTATCAAGACGTTCTAAGTGTGAGCAAAAATAAATTAATCAATCACTCTCCATTTCAGGTCAGAAAATCACCGGATATTCCGAGTTGGAGGGGACCCGTGCGCAATAACTGGGATGTGGCTCTGACAAACCAAAGGAGGGAGGGAAAGCACGTGGGATTTTGGGATCTTCAGGGAACCAGCCTGAAAATGGGGCCTGCACCTCCTCGAATACACAGTTCTGATAATTAATTCCTGCTGGCGATGGTGGGGGAGAAACAACCTCATCCCGTTCTTTTCCCCCCACACTTCAACACCCCTTTGGAGTGCCTCATAAAAACACCCACAAACTCAAAGCGACGGATCGAACGAGACTAATCCACGCGTCCCTCTTCTCCCCGCACGTCCGGCACAAGAGAGATTCATCTTCAACGTTTCTGCGGTTCTGTTTTCAAAAGCGCCCGGAGGAAAGGCTGGTTTGCCGTGAAACGGGAGGGCGCTGGGTTGCCCGGGACAGGGGGATGCTGTGGTGAATAATCAGCCGCTCAGCAAACAGCCAAACCCCGCGCAGCAGCCCCAGAACGAATGCGGGTTCGCGGGGCTGCAGGAGGAAGCCGAGCGGGTTTTCCTGCTCGCTTGAGGGATGTCTGGAAGCGCTTCCAGCAGGCACAGCCGGCCCTGGATGTGCCTCGCAGCATCCAGCTGCAGGAACGGGGGGGAGTTCCGACACCGCCCGTGGGACACGTGGGACACGTAGGGTGTCTGGTTGATGGCTTTGTGCTGCCACAGCCCCGTGTCCCCCGACTGCAGCGTGCCACGCTCGCAGCTGTTCCTCACCGCCCGTGACCGATTCGTTCTCCTCAGGCGGCTGCTCCCGCTCCGCTCAGGAGACAGCGCTCCCCCCTAACAGAATTAAAACCTTTCCCTCATCCATCCCGGCTAGTTTTGTTCTTAGCGTTCAAAAAATAACTTTGTTACACCTGAAAAAAAAAAATAAAAATCTGTTGGTTTAGTTGCTAATGCTTCTGCTGCTCTAAATCTCTTCAGGGCTCAAACCATAATCAGAATTTAAAGCAATAACAGGGCTTGTCCCTTCCAATCCAAATCTACATGAGAAGTTAAAATGGGTGTATTTAAAAAGCCTTTAGGTGACACAGTAGGTTTAAAATTAAAAGTATCTCTTAGAAAAAAAAAACTGTATTATTTTTCAGTTTTGGGCAAACTCTCTGGAAGAAAAGCAGTAATTACCAACTACCCCTCCCTGCAAAGCTTGGGAAGCCTATTCTGCTCTCCTGAAAGATGAGAAGATTAAAAACACCTCCTGCCTGCAAACCTGCCCAATAAATCCCATCTTTCTTCTCCCTGCTTTACATGAAGACGACTTAGGAGCAAAGAGAAAAGCAGCAATAAACATAATTATGTCCCAAAACGTGTCGTCTGAGCAAGTCCTGGCTGGCTCCTGGAACCCCAAATCACCTGTGGTCACAGAACCAGCAAGGTTGGGAGAGACCCTCAAGATCATCGAGTCCAACTGGAAAAAAGGGCCTGATCCTGCCGGATCCCGACTCTGAGCCTGCAGAGGTTACACTGCCACCTTCCCACCACCCAAACTCCAGGGATTTGCAGCCCAGCCTACTTTCCTCTTTTGGAATGACAGCTGGGCCACCCCCCAAGTGCCCAGTGACGTAGATGGCTCTTCCCAGAATAGATGGGAAGGGAGCTGGGGAGCAGGGAGCACCACTGCCACGGGCTTTGCCTCAGGAATGCAGGAGGAAAAAAGTGCCTGAAATCAGCCCTTCACTCGCAAATAAATCCTCTGCATGGTCCTTGTAAAACCAGCCGTGGAGCTGCCTGTTGCCAGGCTCGTGCCAAAAACCCCATGAAATGCAAATCAACCCCATTTTCTTATTTCTTTGTGTTCCCTCACAGGGTTCCATGGTCATTTTTCTTATTAGGATTATTCCTAATATCCTCAGCCTCTTGGGAGAAAGGACATGGAGATGGCAAAGGACAGTCACTCCTCCACCCTACCTGGGTGGCCCTCCCTGGGGAGAAACTGCTGCTCCCACCTCCCCAAGTTCCCAAAAGTCTTTTAAAAAGGTGACTGCAGTCGATATTTAGTCAATATTGACAGTCAATATTTAGTCTGGGGTAAGAATTGGCTCATTTAACACTTCTGTGTCGATATTGCTGCGTTTGCTGGGAGGACAGGGAGGGCTGTTACAGACTGATGGGCTGGGATCAGCCCCAGAGCTTTGCTCTCCATCCTTCCCCCAGTGCAGGAGGACAGGCATCTGGGCTGCTTTCTGCTTAGAAACTGCAGAGTGAGGAAGACAATTTCCATTCCATCAGTTAAGTGGTTTATTCCCAGCGTCTCCATTTTACGTGCACCATAACATTATTTAGTGCTGTGAGGAAAGGAATTAGGAATTTTGAGACCCTGCAATGCTCTGCTCGAGGCACTAAACAAGGAAATCAGACAGGGAGAGATATTTTTAAGTTTCTGGGTTCTAAAAGATACAGATGGGTGACTGTCTCAATCCTGTTTAACTAAACTAGGCCTACAGTCACTTGGAGAATATCTCAAAAAATAACTGCTGAGCTGTATAAACACCCACAACATTTTGTCATTAGTTTATCTGTTCCACAGTCAAGCTTTGCGTTCACCAAACCTGCTGTGGAACTTCTCTGCTTTGCATGAATTAATAAGCACAGCCTGCAATTAAAAAAATGCAACAGAAAAGGTATTGCAGCCTCATCCATCACCCGCTCTGGCTGCAGTTAATGATGTCAATTCATCTTTTAAAACCACAGGTACTAAGCCAAGGATTCAGAGTTACAGCTCCCTCCAGCCACCCAACACTTGACGTGCATTAAAAAGAATATTTCCAACTGCTCTCATGGAAAAATTACCCCAGTTTCAGCTCAGCAGCCTAAAACCAAGTGTCCCCACAGGAAAACAAACTTCCACGTTGATGTAGAAACGAGCTTTGTTAGGTCTTAGGAGACCAATTGTACAGATAACTACCAAAAAAAATATAAATCCCTATTTTGGGTTATTCATTGAAAAATTGTTTGTTTAGAAGGTACGTATTTTTGGGATAAACGTGCCCCCTGTTCCAACCTGAGCTGAGGTGTCTAAAGGCCTGTGTTGGTATTTGTGGTGCCAGGAAGAGTTTTCCTCCTGGTTTCCCAGACGGGGAAATGCAGCACATGGAAATTAAATACCCACCCAAGGTCACACAGGGATTGTGCAGTGGGGAAAGGGCCAGGGATCCAATTACTGAGCCAGGATCCAAGAAAGGCACCAGGCACAGCCTTGGGAAGTTACTGTAAGAATCCACAGAATCCCAGAATGGCTTGGGTTGGAAGGACCTTAAAGATCATCCTGTCCCACCAGGTTGCTCCAAGCCCCCTCCAACCCGGCCCTGGACACTTCCAGGGATCCAGGGGCAGCCACAGCTTCTCCCACCCTCCCAGGGAGGGATTTCTTCCCAATATCCCATCTAACCCTGCCCTCCTTCAGCTTAAAGCCATTCCCCCTTGTCCTGTCACCCCAAACCCCTGGGGAAAGCCCCTCTCCAGCTTTCCTCAAGAAGCTTCAAGGAGCATTTGGACGATGCTCTGGGGCACCAAGTGTGGCTCGGGATGGGCCTGTGCAGGGCTGAAAGTTGGACTCCACCATCCTGGTGGGTCCCTCTCAACTCAGCATATTCTCTATTTCTTGTAAGCCCCCATTAGGTACCAGAAAATGCTATTTGGGGGGAAATACCCCAAATAACATGATTTTAAATCAGCTTTTTAAAAGAAAAATAGTCTACTTCTTCATTCTGAGAAGTTACTTCTCTTAAATGGAACACATTTTGTTCCTGAACAAAAGGCCCTGAACAAATGAAAATGCTGCTGTTTAACGATCACAGAAATGCTTTCAGAGCAAGGCAAACAAAAGCAGGAACAGCAACAGAACCACCAAAGCCAAGGGGAGGCAGCAGCCTCAGCTGCTCACCTGGGTGGACTCAGCCTCCCCCCGCCACACCTCAGCTCCCAGGAATGCACTAAAAGCTTCCCTGCCTTCCCACAGCGGGCTGGGAAACACTCGAGAGGGTTTCAGGTTCCTCCTGAGAGGAGCTGGCACTCCCAGCAACGTCTTTAAACTTTAACCACCTCGAAGAGGTTGAAACGCTAAACCTTTCAAATCAGTGGCCAGACACGCAGAGCTGTTTCCAGCCTGATCCCACATTTACTCCCCACACACAAACCTCCACCCTAATGCTGGCTCTTACACCTCTATACGATGGGATTTATTTCTGAACTTGTTACCAACTGAAATTATACTCCTGAGGCTTTTCTTTTTTGCAGATTCTCACCACTCAACAGCCAGAGAGGTTATCCGAAAGCAAAGCAGTGAAGGAGGCAGAAGTGTTGACCTTATTCATTTGTAAGGTTACAGAAAGGAAAACCAAACTCTGGATATTACCCAGAATTTGATCCATTTCAGAACGATATTTATTTACTGTTAATGTCATCTGGGAGTGTTTATTCCCAAGCCAGTTCATTCCCTCCGTTTCACGGCATGAAAGGAAACGAGCCGATATGTTGATATAAATCCAACAATTCAGCAGGAAGGAGCATGGCAGGAGGAAATGTAGGTTTTCATTCACCAGCAGAAAACAGCAAAGCCTGGTCCTACCTCTCCAATCCACGTGGATGCCCTTTGGAAGCTCAGCTGTGACTACAGGGTTTAGCTCTGGGAGACAAGAGCTGGCCATGAAGTGTTTGTGCTGCCAGGACAGACTGGGCCAGAAAGGAAAGCTGGAACTGAAACAGTTCTTGGAGAACAACTTGGTCCTGTGATCACTGATTGCCAGTTCCTAATGGTTCCTGATCTGTTCTCTGGGGGGACCAGGGACAGCCCCCAGGGAATGGCTGGAGCTGTGTCAGGGCAGGCTCAGGGTGGATCTCAGGGAAAGGTTCTTCCCCCAGAGGGTGGTTGGCACTGACCAGGCTCCCCAGGGCAGTGGGCACATCCCCAAGGCTGCCAGAGCTCCAGGAGGGTTTGGATGATCCTCTGGGGCACAGGGGAGGACCCTGGGGATGGGACTCTGCAGGGCTGGGGTGGGATTCCATGATCCTTGTGAGTCCCTTCCAACTCAGCACATCCTGGAATTCCCAGGGAGCTGCCAACATCACAGGCTCAGGGTTTTATATTCATTAAATAAAGAGGATGCACATCCAAGTGGGAAGCTATGAAAGGATTCACTCCCACATTGGGAATTCAGCCTTGTACTTCTCATGGAGCTTTATTTCACCAGAGAAGCCCAAGAGTGTTTGCTCTTCACATCCCGAAGCCACTCTCGTTACAATTAAACATTGCTGGGTAGTTTCCTACTCCTCACACTTCACTGCCTGTGGGAGGGTTAGCTTTTAGGATTTTGTGTCATTAAACATTTAGCTTGACACTTCCACGGTCCTCAAGCCTGTGATAGCTAATTTGTGCCCATCTGTCTTGAGATGATTAGGGCCTAATCTAGTGAATTCATTGGGCTGCTCTTAGACCCCTCCTGAATTATAATGACCAAAGAGCAGCCAAAGTACTGCAAGATGCTGGGTGTTATTGTGAGAGATGCTGATCTCCATAATAATGGAGATCTGCAGGAGGGAGACACACAGATCTGACAGAAGAAGCAGCAGGGTGTGTTCAGGTCACTTCAAGAATCACCGCCAAGGGTATCACAAAACGAGGTTTAATATTAACGCCTGGCTCAGGTGGGGGAGATTCACTACAGCTATCTGGCACTGAGTATTTAAATATTGATTTTTCTCCCTGTTCAGATCTGTCACTATAAGTTACCTCCCCCCCAGAGCTCAGCAGATGGCATCAGGCCGTGCAGGGATGTAATTAAACACGCCGCTGGACCGAGCGACTCTGCAAACAAAAAGTGACACCAAGATGAATTTACTCCCATCTTCTTGCAATACCTGGGTGAAAAGCGGTTTTTAAGCAAGGTATCCAGCAGCCAAAGCCCGCTGCTGAATGCTAATAATCAAATAAAAAGCTCTTTTGTCAACACAGCCAAGGCTGACTCCGAGGGGGCCAACATTCCAGCACCGCAGCAAGGAGGCAAAGAGGGAAAGCTCTGCAAGAACAATTCCCTTCTTTGAGGACACCACGCCAGGCAGGCAGATTTTGGGGGTGTTTCTTGCTCTTTTTTTGTGTGTTTGGTACACACATTGCATTGTTCTTTCCTTTCCCTCACTGCACCCAAGTACCAGAGCTGCCTGCTGGGGACTCTGCACAGAGGTGGGTTTGTTCAGCCCACCCTGGGCACTCCATCAGATGAGCAGAGTGCTCCTCCCAGCTGATGACTCCACCCAGGGCACCTCACTGGGCGTCCACAAAGTGTCCCAGCACCCCAAGGCAGTTCCTCGCTCTCTTCCCCTGTGGGAACTGCAGAATGTGCAGCAGTCGGATGCACAGCACAGGGAGATCACACACACACAGCTACCAACCCAGGCACTGATTCATTCAGCACCACACAGAACGAGCCTAACTACACTTTTTATCACCCTCTCCAGTGCTGTTTCACATGTGCAGTACTAAGTGATAAAACACTCCAGTAAATCAAGCCAGGCAATGAATAACAGCTTATCCAGCAAAGGAATAAATCAGGACTCGATGAGCCAAAGGGGGAGCGGCTTTAAGCTGAAGGAGGGTAGATTTAGATTGGATATGAGGAAGGAATTGCTGGCTGGGAGGGTGGGCAGGCCCTGGCACAGGTTGCCCAGAGAAGCTGTGGCTGCTCCTGGATCCCTGGAAGTGTCCAAGGCCAGGTTGGAGCACCCTGGGCTAGTGGAAGGTGTCCCTGCCCATGGCAGGGTCTTTGAGATGAGACAAGATGGTCTTTAAGGTCCCTTCCAATCCCTCTCCCACAGAGAAGCACTAATCTCTCATCCTAGGAATGCTCACAGGAAGGTGAACTTCCATACTGGGATTCCTCCCAATCATCTTCAAGTTACCACTTGTTTTCCAACCAGAAACTGTTAATTCTTTTGTTCCAAACGACTTTTTAATTTGCCCTTTTGTTCTTTATACGACTTTATCCACCTGAGCAGCTTTCATTTCCTTGCTGGCCCGTGTAGGGTCTCAATAAATCAGATTTATCCTCCCCTTCCCGGGGGAGGAGCAGCCCAGAATTCAGAGCCTGTTTGGCCAGAGGGACCACAACCACCAGTGCTCCAGGGACACAATTCCTGAAGCCCTGCTCTTAACCCATCTTTTCCACAGCCTGACTACCCAACCCTGCCCTTTCTCCGTCCTGCAGCGGAGTCGTTCCCACCGCTGTCTGTCGGGATGGAAACCTCCCCAGCGCGGGGATCCGTCGCTGTTTCGTTCAGCAAAGGTTTTTACAAACCTTTGATTCATGGGCACTTTAGGAAGGTTTATGTTCCATAAGCTTTTGCTCCGAGGTTTGAGCAGGGACGAGCCCAGAATCTCAAGCAGGGAGCGGTGAGTCTCACCTGTGCTCACGTCGGAGCCGCAAATCACCTCAGACAGTCCTACGAGTTCATGAACCTTCAGGAAACTTGGAAAAGGAAAAAAAAAAACAACAAAACAACCAACACTGAGCTGAATGTTCAGGAGAGATGCACAGTTCTTGTAGGAAATAATTCACAGCACGTAGCCAAGAGGGCAGGATGATGGTTTTAAAGGGAAAATAACATGGAGAGCATGGCTGTTATCTTCCCCATCCCTGGAAGTGTTGGGTGGAGCTCTGAGCAACCTGGGCTGGTGGAAGGGGTCCCTACCCACGGGGGTGGAATGAGATGAGCTTTAAGGTCCCTTCCAAACCGGTCTGTGATTCTGCAATTCTATGACAAACACATTTTTAATGCAGTTACACTGAAGACTTTGCTGTCGGAATCGGGGAATGTAAATTTGCCATCTCTGGTCACGCTGTCCCCACGTTTTTCTCTCTCTCAAAGCCTACGATTCTCATCAAAATCACCACTAACCCAAGAGCTTTAAAGCCTCTGCCCAGCCCAGCCCAGGCTGTGTGTGCTGCACTGGATCTTTTTCAGACACAATATTGCACGTTTTCCAGATGAAAAGTGATCTGCTGCTTTATTTCAGGGGGATTTCGGAGCGGATTTGCTCATTGGTCTAAAGGAAAATCAGTTCAGCTGCATCAGGGCTGAGCATATGGGAGTGCAGATACTGTGTGGGGAATCTGGCAAGAGAAGGAGATGATCCTGCTGGATCAGTAATTGAGATAATTGCTTGGAATATGGATGTTGAGTTTGTGGAGGAGGAGCTCCTGTGTGTTTGTGTGGACACAGGAACACTGGAGCTGACTCACTGCTTGGGTTAACTGGGTGATGCTGCTTTTTGGGAGGTCAGGTTTTTATCCCTGAAGTTGTCAGTCTTTGTGTATTCTGCTGGAGATGGAGAGATAATTCAGGTGGATTTAGGGAGGAGCAAGGCTCAGTGCCCACACCACCCTCACCTGGTGGGAAGGAGCTCTTACCCCTTTGCAACCGGGATAACAGGGATGTAGATGAGAATCATGATACAAAAACCTTCCTCCTGGGGGTGCTTTGCCCATGAAGTCTTTGGAAATGCAGAGGAATTTGGGGGTTACACCCTCTGTGTCTGCCATTCTGGTGCAATTCTGAACTAAAACTGCTTCATTTTGGGGGGGGGGAGGTGGTTCTTTGGCTGGGCTTCCCAAAAATTCAAATCTTGGCCCAGGATGTGCAGGCACAGCGGGAGGAGGGTTAGAGCTTGATTGCTTGGCAGGGTTAGGTGGGATATTGGGAAGGAATTGTTGGCTGGGAGGGTGGGGAGGCCCTGGCACAGGTTGCCCAGAGAAGCTGTGACTGCCCCTGGATCCCTGGAAGTGTCC
>JAYRBT010000272.1:0-14166 GCA_036023395.1 Myiotriccus ornatus | reverse complement strand
CCTCCCAAGGCTGCACCCTCCCAGGTGCAGCAGCTCTGGGATCCCTCCAGGCCTGCTCAGCTGGATTTTTGGTGTGATGTCCACATGGACATTCCCTTTTAACCTGTGCTGCTGCTGTTGCTTCTCCCCGTGTTTCTTGACTCACTGATGTCTCTTCTTTGCACAGGTCACCTTCCTCCAAGCCCCAGTCCGGTTACCTCATCAGGTTGGTATGGAATGGGATAAATTTGGGCTGCAGGGGAAGGAGAGCTGGACCGGGAGCAACAAGCAGGAAAAACGGTCCTCTCTGTTGGGTCCTGTTAGTTGGGAACACAACACTCAGGGAGGGCCTTGCTGAAGAGACAGTCCTGTTGTTTAATGGCCAGTTTGGTCTTAGTTCCAGATGTTTTCCAGCCAAAAATTGAAGCTGTCCCTTCCCTCCCCAGGGGGGTGTTCACCAGGACCATCGACAAGTCCTCAGCCGTGCCGGATTCCTCCTCTCCTAACCAAGCACAGAAAAGGTACCTGTGTGTCTTCCTCTTCAGGAAAAGGAGCTTTTAAATACTTAGGACACGTTTCTGGCCGTCCTCTTGCTTGTGTCCACTGCTTGTGAGCTTCCAGAGCTCCACTAAATCCCTATGGAATGCTGGGGTCAAGCTCCATGTGTTCCTCACCGGAGCTCGGGGTGGCTGCGGAAGGACTTGTGGGTTTAATTTGGCAAAGAGTTTGGAGGGTGAGGAACAAACCACCAGGAATCCTTGCAGAGCTGTAACACTTGATGTCAATGTTTTTTAGCGGGGTCGGTTTGTTGGGGGTTATTTTGAAACCCGGTTTTGTGCAAGGCACTAAATTCGTGATCCTGAGCAGTCAGATCCAAGGGTGACTGATCTGAGCCCAGAGAAGCTGTGGCTGCCCCACCCCTGCAAGTGTCCAGGTTGGAGGAGGCTTGGAACAATCTGGTTGAGTGGAAGTTGTCCCTGCCCACTGGAAGATCTTTAAGGTCTCTTCCAACCCAAACCATTCCATGGTTCTGTGATTCTAGAAGTGCGTTGTTTCATCTCGAGCCAAATCTTTTGTAACCCCATTTCCCCCCTGTTTTGATTCATCTGGGGACAAGGGTGATGCCACAAGGTCCTGGGATGGAATTCCCCCATCCCACAGCAGGATATGCCCACACCAGCTGTGACAGCTCACAATATCCCCAGGGAAGCACAGCAGACCTCAGATCCCAGTCTAAACCCTAAAAAGGAGGCAAATGCTGCTCTTCAATTAAACAGCATTTAGTGAGGGTGGATATTTGGGGTGACTCTGCTTTCCTCCACCCTCTGGAGCTTCCCTGGGGAAGGGTCACATTGACAGGTGTGATTTGTGCCTCCTGCAGCAATTCCACGAAGGGACAGAGCCCGGGCCGGTCCCCCTCTGGGTACAGGATGACCACTGAGGACTACAAGAAACTGTGAGTGTGCAGAGGGAGCAGCTCCCTCTCAGTCCCTGCTCAGTGCCAAGGCCACCTGCACAGGGATGCCCAGGAAGCCTCCAGAGCTCCCACTGGAAAAAAGTGGCTCCCATGGCCATCAAGCGTTCCTTGAACTGGCCTTTGCAGGGAGGGGGTTTTATCCCAAGGCACAGACTGGAGGGTGCAGCCTGGGAACTTGGTTTGGAGCATTGCTGGCCTTCCTGAGAGCTGGAGCAAAGAGGAGCCTTGTGGCAGGGCAGCACTGCTGGAAGTGCCTGCACAGCCTTTCGTGTGGCTCTGCTCTGGAATGGGGCTGCAGGAAGGAAACAAAACCCTGCAGGGACGTGGAGCACCCCAATGCACACGGAAAATACAAGTGTTTCCCGGGATCTGAACCATTTCCACACGTGCATGGACTCAGCTGTGTGCTGGTGGTGCCCCTTACCCTGGCTCTCCCTTTCCCTCTCCGTTGCAGAGCTCCTTACAACGTCAGGCAAAGATCCGTGGATGGGGATGAGGAGGACGTGCCTTTTTCTCCAGATGAACACAAGAAGAGGTGAGTCCTGGAGGTACCTCCGTGTTCCTGCAGGGACGGGGACAAGTGGCCTCTCTCCAGCTGGGCTGTTCGTTCCTGGGAATGACATGGATGAGCCATTAGGGCTGGTTTGCAATAAAATAATAATAATAATAAGCAGATATTTCTGCTCAGAGCCCAGTTCTGCCCACGGGCCACTGCCCTCCCAACAAAATGTAATTAAAAGCCTGACATGATCCAACCTGACAGCACAGCCCAATTAATTGGGCAGCTGGGAAAGGCTGTGGAATCCGTGGGCTGCCTTGTGTCCTAGTGAGAAGACAGAGATGTACAAACAGCCTGGCAGGAGCCCAACTCCCTGCCCCGGGGTCGGGATCACTCAGGGACTGGAATCCAAGGCCACATCCCGGCAGGTCTGTCACACTCATCGCAGGAGTGGAATCACAGAATCAGCCCAGAA
The DNA here is from genome assembly GCA_036023395.1 of Myiotriccus ornatus. NCBI lineage: Eukaryota > Metazoa > Chordata > Aves > Passeriformes > Tyrannidae > Myiotriccus > Myiotriccus ornatus. The sequence goes on along the minus strand of JAYRBT010000272.1, from coordinate 11,736 downwards.
TTGTTTGGGTTGGAAGGGCCTTTAAAGCCCATCCAGTCCCACCCCCTGCCGTGGGCAGGGACACCTTCCACTAGCCCAGGTTGCTCCAACCTGGCCTTGGACACTTCCAGGGGTGAGGCAGCCACAGCATGGACAAGAACATGTCTGATTTCTCTTGTTGCTTCCAGCTGAGCTTCTGAAGCCCCTTTTCCTCAGACACAAGCCTTGTACAGATAAGAACTTGGTCATTTGCCCCCGGGGGTCGAACCACTAGAAGCCCTTTCGGAGATTTGCTCTCTGCCTTGGTGCTCCTTCCCTTCGGGTGAACACACAGCGTGTCCTGTCTCCCATTTTCCTGTCCCATGATATCCAATATTGCAAAAATCCAGGTCAGTCTGGGAAAAAAAGACTGGAAAACTCCCTCTGCCCTCCTGCAAAAGGAAGTATTTGGTTTTCCCCCCAATGCTTCCCATCCACGTGGAAGGGCTGTGGTCCAGCAGGAATGACACTGAAGAAGAAGTTAAGACACTGTCACTGCCCGGAGCTCTGGCTGGCTGGAGATTAGAGATTTTAAGGGTAATTTCTTCACAGAGAGAGGGGTCAGTGGGGGAGTCCCCATCCCTGGAAGTGTTGAATAAACACGTGGATGTGGCACTGGAGGGGATGGTTTAGATGTGACCACGGTGGGGGTGCTGGTTGATGGTCGGAAGGTCTTTTCCAACCTTGACGATTCCACGACTCAGAGTGTGGGAGCTCTGTCAGGGTCGGCACCAGCCTTCTCTGGGTTGTTCCCGGGCTCCCCAGCCAGCAGCCAGGCTGAGGAGGAGCAGGATGTGACCCTGTCCCTCCCTCCCTGCAGGACTGAGGCTGCCAACAGTGTCCTGCGGCGCTCGGCCGGCCGGGAACGCGCCTACGTCCTGTCGGCGGCCAAGAAGAGCAGCGGGTGAGTCTCCGTGTCCAGGGTGGGGCAGGAGCTGGGAAGGGGCTGTTGGAAGTGTCTCACAGGAACGATGGCTGGTCCGAGGGCTCTGAAGGTGAAGGGAACCTTGGAAATGGTGAAGATGCAGCTGCCAAGGATGTGCCACGGAGATGCTGCAAGGGCAGCCCTGGAGCCAGGCTGGGAGAGCTGGGGGGGTCACCTTGAGAAGAGAAGGCTCCAGGGAGACCTGAGAGCCACTTCCAGGGCCTAAAGGAGCTCCAGGAGAGCTGGAGAGGGAGCTGGGACAAGGGATGGAGGGACAGGACAAGGAGGAATGGCTTCCCAGTGAGAGAGGGTTAGATGGGATATTGGAAAGGAATTGTTGGCTGTGAGGGTGGGGAGGTGCTGGAATGGATTTCCCAGAGAAGCTGTGGCTGCCCCTGGATCCCTGGCAGTGTCCAAGGCCGGGATGGACGGGGCTTGGAGCACCCTGGGCTAGTGGGAGGTGTCCCTGCAAGGGGTGGGACTGGATGAGCTTTTTAGGTCTCTTCCAACCCAAACCATTCTAGGATTCTGTGATATCTGCAGGTTTCTGCAGAACTGGGGAAATCCTCCAAGTCTTCCTCACTGAGAGGGAAAGGCAAACCCTGAGAGCTCTGCCATCAGGAGTCCAGTTTTCAGCCTCAGCTCTTAAGCTGCTCTCCTCCAACCTTGCTGAGTGCACAAGAAAAATCAAGACAAGCATCAACTGCATCCAACATGGAGCAGCTTCTCGTGACAGTTTGGGTTTGGACAGGAGCTGCATTTACGAGATCCTGATCTGAGCTGCAGCTTCAAAATAGTTCTGTGGGGGGGGGAAAAGAGCCCCCTGTGTGGGTTCACAGGAGGGAAGAACCTCACAGGAGCCTATGGGATGTGCAGGAGCTCTTGATACTCAAGGCTCTGCCGTCCATCTCTTCCCTGGGAGGAAAAAATAGATTTTCAAGGTCTCTGCTCTCCCAGGAGCTGTGATGGGGTGTTTTATTGGGTTTTTTTGCAGGCTGCTTTCACTAGAAATCCTCTTCCTCTTGACATAACTCTGGATGACACAATTAGGCACTGGGAGGGAGGGGCAGCAGGAGCAGGGGGGGATGTACCAGCAGCACTCAGCGGTGCCCAGGGTGGGAGAAGCGCTTGGATAGGATGTGCAAGGACGTGGAAGGTGCTTGGACAGGATCTATAAGGACTTTGAGGGTGTTTCCCCTGGCTGCTGGTTCCTCTGGAGCACTGGGCAGTGCGCGCTGTGGGAAGAGCCAGGTCTGTGTGCAGGAAGAACAACAATGAAAAATTGCTATCAATTTACAATTAAAAAGGCCCTTTGGGGAAGCTTCTTTACTCCCCAGGTTATAAATAGCTGCTTTCCCTATTTGTATATTTGTATTTGGGTTATTTGATCTGCAGTTTGTCCCCCCTGGGCACTGCCAGCTCTGCCCAAAGGGGGTGATGGGACCCTGTACCCCCTGGGGCCGTGCTGGGTCAGGGATTTTGGGGGCTCTGCCCCTGCCCATGGTGTGTTTTTCCCTCCAAACTTCTAACTCTTGCCTCAATCCTTCCTTCACAGCAGCCCAACACAGGAATTCCCACCCTTGTTTGCCAAGAGGTAGGTCGTGGAGCCTCGGGAAGCGCTGCTGGGGTGGCTCACGTGGATATTCCAGGTTGCTGATAAATGCTGGGAGCAGATCCCGGGGGTTTCAAAGCAGAGGAAGGACAATTCCCTTAAAAAGGAGGCTTGGGGTTGGATCACAGGGGGTTTGTGAGATAAACACTGGGAAAACCACGCTGATGGTGCTTCGGGCAGAATTTCTGCTTCCAGGGAATCTGACTCTGGCCAGCCAGCGAATGCTCTTCAGGCATTCTACTTCTAAAGCTGTCAGTGGGGTAGGGAAATGCCTCTCTCTGGAATTCGAGCCCTCAGATGATGCTGTTTGTAAAATTGTTACTGATCTGGCTCCGATCGGCTCAGCGGGAGGAGCAGGAACAACCTGTCCCAGGAGGGACAGGGCAAACACAGCTCCAGGGAAAACAGGAGCACACTGCCTGCACTGGCTAGGGAAAGTGGGAAACAACGTGATATTTGTCTCTCTTTTTCCCTTGGAAAGAGTTGAGATAGAGGAGGAGGAAGGACAGCAGAGGAGGAGCCCAAGCGTGCCGGGTTCCCGCCGGTTTTCCCCGGATGACAGCAGGTACTTGCTCAGCCTGGATTCCAGGGGTGCCAGGCACACTGCTTTGGGGGTAACTGCATTCACCTGCAAGGCAGCAGCTGCCTGAGCACAGCCAGAGATGGAGGGTTTGCAAAGGAGGCTTCCCAGAGCAGCTGTGGCTGTCCCATCCCTGGGAGTGTCCAAGGCCAGGTTGGAGCCACCTGGGCCGGTGGGAGGTGTCCCTGCCCGTGGCAGGGGGTGGGATGAGGTGTTGAAGGTCTCCACCAACCCAAAGCATTCTGGGCTGATTCCATGATTCTGAAATCCTGATTGTCCTTCCTTGAGGAGGGAATCCAAGGTGAATCATGGCCTCAGCTCTCTTGGGGCAGCCAAAGGGGCAGGGCAGCGTCACAAAGTGCCAGGTGACAGCCCTGGGGGTGGCAGATGGCCTTGGATGTCAACTTTAACATTTCACTGCCACGTTAAGGCCTCTCAGGGAGTTGAAGGGCCAGAACCTGGTACTGAGCCCCTCCCTGATCTCCCTCCCCATCCCCTCAGTCCCGTCTCCACCAGGAATGAGCCTGGGGGTGCTTGAGGGGAGACAATCCCAGGAGGAGTCAGAGCAACCCTCACCCAGCTCCCTGAGCCAGCAAAGGTTTTCCCTTCCTGCCCAGCTTGGCTGTGTGAACTCCCCCCCTCACCTCCATCCCAAATACTCCATATCCTGGTATTCCCTCCCCCTGAACCAGCTCTGCTCTCTTAGACCTGAGATTTAATTATTCTGCTGGGATGGGGGTGAGCAGAGGGGGGATTTTTTCCATTTTGCAGGTTTTTTTTTCAGGGTATTTGAGCAGAAAGGCAGGTGTGAGTCCCAGCAGTGGCACAGGGACACCCCAGGGAGGTCTTGCCCAAAGAGAGACAAGAGCTGTGGGTCAGAAAGCAGGACCCCCACGGGGGAAAAAGCTCCTAAAAATCACTTGTCTTTAATGCTTTGTTGTTTTTGTCAGTGCTAATGGGCTAAGGAAAACCACCCCTGGATCTTCCTGGGATGAGCCAAAGACAGCAGCAGCCTCTCCCTCCAGGTAGGTGTAGCACAGCCAGGATATCTGGGATAATTTCAGGGGCTGTAGGTTGGAGAGTTCCCCTCTGGGAGGGGAAATGACCCAAATCTGTCGGCCTTGAACACGGGAGACCTTTTCCTACATGCAGAGAGCTGCTTTAAAAAGGTTTTATGTCTAAAATCCATGTTGCCTCCTCCCAGGATTTTGCAACATCCTGATAGAAAAGCTCAGGACGCGAAAGGAAAACTTTGTCCATTCCCAAAAGGGACTCTTCGAGCAGGACAGTTTTGGGCAGCTGCAGTGGGAGCTGCCTGGATCAGGAGTGACATCCTTGTTCTTTCCCTTCTCTTGCAGCCCCACAACAGAGGGTAGGAGCCAAACATCCACATCCCTGAGGGAATCCGCAGGGAGAAGCTCCCCTTCTGCTGGGATCAGGTGGGTCTGTCGGCCCCTCGGGGTCCCCTGAGGGTGGAAAGGGATGTTTGGCTCTGCTTGGGGAGGGTTTTTTCCTGGAGACACATCCAGGACACAGCGAGGAACGCAGCAGAGGGAACTGAGGAGGGGAGCACTTGCCAAAAGCATCAGCAATCCGGGAGGAAACGTTCCTGGATGGGCCTCCCACGGCTTGGGCGTCTCCTGGTTCTCTGTGCTGAGGAAAGGAGCCCAAACCTGCAGCTCTTCGAATCTGCTCTTATTTGCCCCCGGTCCCTGCCCCTCATCCCCCTCCCTCACGGTGCCTGCTGTTTTCCTTGCAGGAATGGGGAGGACAGCCAGGCCCTGAACGGGAGATCCTCCTGGGAAGCTGTGGCCCAGCGTGGGGACGGGTAAGGAGTGGGGAGGGGCTGCTCAGCACAAGGGCTTTGCTCAGGAATAGCATCCACCTGCTCCTGGTGTCCCGGAGACGGGATCCCTCCAGCCTGGGCTGCATTCCAAGAGCATCATCTGCTGGCTGAGCTGCAGCTTGTCCGTGTTCTCCACCCTTCCTTCAGCTCCCTGCAGGATCCTGCTCTCTGCCTCGGTCCCTGAACACTCTTGTTCGTGCATTTAATTTTATTTTCCCGCTCCAGTTGCCATTCCCTGGGGAGTTTTTCCACCTGCAAGGGATGTGTTGACCCTCAGTGGCTGGTGGCTCCTGCTGATGTGGGTTCTGGGCCTCTGTAGGAAATCTGGAGGGGTTGGGAAAGTGTGTAAGGCTCTGTTGTGTGGAGGAAAACCTGAGGAACAAGGAACTGATTGGGAATTTGAAGGCTAAAGGAGGTTCCTAAAGGACAGGTGACACAGGGAATTGGAAGCTGAGGGCAGGGAAGGTTCTGGCCCTCCTGAGAGAGAGGGATCTGCCTCTCCTTGGTGCTGTGCAATGCACACAGGAGAATTCCAGAGAGGCTGGTGATTGTTGACTCCTTATCCCTGGAATTGTCCAAGGGCCAGGGGTGACCAAGGCTTGGAGCAACCTGGTGTAGTGGAAGGTGTCCCTGCCTATGGGGTGGAACAGGATGGGCTTCAAGGCCCCTCCCAACCCACCCCAGTCTGGGATTCTGGGGTTTCTGAAATACACCCCATTTTGGCAGGGCTCCCTTTGTTCCCAGGGTGAGCCCTCTGGGTTTGGGGCTGGTCTAGAGTGGACCAGGCAGAGCTGCCCCTGTGGCAGCTCGCTCTGCACCTCCAGCAGGGACAGCCCAGCTGGAAATGTCCCCAGAGTGCCATCCCAGGCTGGAGCAAAGTCTGGAGTGCTCCAGGAAAGGTGGAGGCCGGGCTGCTGTCATGGGCACTCAGCTGAGAGCCACAGACGTGTCCCTGTGTGTCCCTGCAGGACCAGCCTGGCCACAAGGCCCCCTTTGTGCCTGCCTGGGGTCACTGGGGGCACAGAGCTGCTCCTAATTGGGAGCCAGGCTCCCAGGGGAATTCCTGGATGCCTCATTACTGAAACTACCTCCAACTGCAGAGGGAGGAGTTGGCAGGGAAGGGAGGACATGGACACACAGCGTGATGGGGCTGGAGAGGGAAAGGTGTGAATAGGGTCGGGCTGGGGGAGCCCTGGGGAAGAGAAGGCTCCAGGGAGACCTGAGAGCCCCTGGCAGGGCCTAGAGGGGCTCCAGGAGAGCTGGAGAGGGACTGGGGACAAGGGATGGAGGGACAGGACAAGGGGGAATGGCTTCCCAGTGAGAGAGGGTTAGATGGGATATTGGGAAGGAATTGTTGGCTGTGAGGGTGGGGAGGTGCTGGAATGGATTTCCCAGAGAAGCTGTGGCTGCCCCTGGATCCCTGGAAGTGTCCGAGGCCAGGTTGGATGGGGCTTGGAGCACCCTGGGCTAGTGGAAGGTGTCCCTGTCCATGGCAGGGGTTGGAGCAAGATGTGCTTTAAGGTCTTTCCAAGCCAATCTATTCCATGATCCATAAGTTGCAGTCAGGCCCTCTGTGCTCAGATGGTTGACACTCCTATCCTGATACACAGATTTAGCCCCATTTTGGGCTCCTCCCAACTAAACACCACCACATTATTCTGGAATGATCCAATAGAAATGCTTACAGGGCACGTTTTCACTGGAATTTTCCTTTTTCTAGTGACAAAGCTCTGAAGGAAAAGCCTGAGCCCTTCCCATGGGATGAGACCCACAGAGCCACCGTGGCTTCCACCAATGGAAGGTAAAGTCCCTGTGAGATGTTGTGCAAATCAGCAGCTGCTGCTCTGGAGCTGTCTGGAATCCCTGACTGGATATTTGCTGGTGGAAAAACACATTCAATGTGGGCTCTGCAGAACTTGCAGCAGTTTCTCTAAATTTCATTTAAGGGAGGGAATAAAGAAAACACTGCCCTCTTCAATCAGATTGTGTGATATTTTGTTCCTTTTAACTTTCTGTGATACAAAAAAATCCAGGTTTATTCCCAAATGTAACCCAGTTCTGGAATGTAGTTTGTTTCTGTGTTTAGCAGTACAGAGAAGCTCACACTCAATGTCTCAGCCTCCAACCTCCACCTCTTGATTTACGTTTGCAGCAGGAGACCCCTTAAGAAAAAGACCTCAAACCCAAAAGAAAATTGAAAAGTGGCAAAGCAAAAGGTTCAGTGCTGAGGAATTGTGTCCTGACTCTGAGGGATTTGGGGAAATGGTTAAAGATCCCGTGATCCCAGAAGTGCTGTTGTGTCCAGATCCCAAATGAATTCCAGTGTCACCCTCTGCTTGTCCTTGGGGGGTGTGGGCACCACCTGAGCTCCAGGGCCTGTCCTGCTTTTCCAGGGTCCTGCTTTTCCCGTGGGTGTTTCTGGCAGGTAACAAGCTGAGATCCAGGGGATCTCCTGGGCTCCATCCCAGCCCACACTTCCCTCTCAGGAAACTGGGGTTCAGTGGGATCTGGAACCCCCGGGAGACTGAGGGACTTCTCAGTCTCACAGCTCAGCTCCTGCCTGTGCCCCAGCAGAGCATTCCAGGCTCTGGGGAAGCCTCCTTCCCAACCTTCCCAGGGATATGTATCCTCACTGGAAAAGAGCCACAGATTCCAGATCAGCCACAGAATGGTTTGGGTTGGAAGGGACCTTTAAAGCCCATCCAGTCCCACCCCCTGCCATGGGCAGGGACACCTTCCACTGGACCAGGTTGTTCCAAGTCCTGTCCAACCTGGCCTCAGACACTTCCAGGGTGTTCACCTGCAGCTGGAGGGGCCTGTGATGGAGCTCTGGGCTGTGGGACATCCTGTTGCTTTGGGAAGAGTCCTGGATTGCATTCCCAGGTGGCATTCCAGATGTGTTGCTGATGTTCAGAGTTACCAAGTTTGTACTTCCCGTGCCCTGAATTACCCCAAGTTTGTTGCCGTTTTCCCTGTGGACGTGGACAGCCCTGGGAAGTTTAGGGATCCCCTCCTTTCTTTTATGAGATCCATAGGAAAATCATTGTACAGGATTCCCCAAAGCTGCTTCCTGAAGTTGTGTCTCTGCTTTGCAGTTTCCCTGAGCTCACAGAAGCCAACAATGGGTTTCACCCACCCAAGTAAGTGTCCAGTAAATGTACAATTCACCTTTTCTCCTTGATTTTAGCGTGAGGAGGGTCTTCTCCTGCCCCAGCACTGACACATGTCAGGGCACTAAAGAGGGGTGGGCCTGACCCACCCCCTCAAATTGGACTGAGATCCTCCAGCTGCTTTCCTGACACGGGGATGGGTTGGTTGGATTTGTGGCTCAGCCCTTCAGGAAATTCCTTGAGCTGAGCAGGAAGAAAAGACATTACATTGGAGACAGGAAAATCTCCTGTTTGGTGTTTTTGCTTCTTGCTCTGTTCTCCAACTTGCTGAGCTTCCGACTGGGACCCACCAATCTCCCTCTCTTCCAGGTCCAGCTCTGATTCCAGGGACAGACCTGTGGATGCTGCAGACAAGCTGCTCCATCGCTACGAGCCTTCTCCTGCCCTGGATGTTGGAAGGTCTGACCCTGCACCATCAGAGCCTGGGGATGGCACTGGATCTGTTCCCAGAGGGAAGCTGGGGTGGGAATAAATAACTTCTCCAGGGTAGAGTTGGAAGCAGAATCCACATTGGGCAACAAAGCAACTGGAAATTGGAAATCCCGTGTGGATAACCAGTGGGAACAGAGTTTTCCTCTTCACTGTTAATACAACTTCTTCCCAGAGAAGCAGCCTGGGAATTCTGGAAGGATTCCTTCATGGGAAGGGGCTGTCAGGCATTGGAACTGCCCAGGGAGGTTTGGAGTCCCCACCCCTGGAGGTGTCCAGGGAAGGCCTGGCCGTGGCACTCAGGGGGACAGGGTGGGGATGGGGCAGAGGGGGGACTGGATGATCCTGGAGGGCTTTTCCAACCCCGGTGATCCTGGGATCATCAAAGCTCTTGAGCTGAGCCAGTTTGAAGGACAGGGCTTGGAGCAATCTGGGCTAGTGGAAGGTACCCTGGCCCGTGGCAGGGGGTGGCACTGGATGAGCTTTAAGGCCCCTCCCAACCCGAAGCAGTCCCTCATTCCCTGTTCCACCCACAGCCTCTCTTCTTCTGGATTAGGGAGAGTGAAAATGGGGCTTTCTGAAGGAAAATCAGTTCTCTTGAGACAATTCCTTTGTGTTTGCTGGGCTGCTAAAACTGCAGTGTTGTGATTCCATACAAGCCCCCTCTTGAAGCCTTTGGAAAGCTGTCAAGCTGGAAATTCCTTGTTTTTTTTGGACAGGTCCACCTTGCAGCCTGATGGCCCTTTTCCTCCCACTGAGAGAGCCCCTGTGCACAGAGAGGACATGGAATATTCCTTTAAAAGGTAGGAGAGGGGTGAATTCAGTGGGTTTATGAGGAATACTGAGGATTAAGGGAAACTGGAATGGGCAGGCACAGAAAGAGGCTCCTTCTCCCAGCTTTTGTCCCAAGGATGGAGGCAACTGAGGTTTCAATCCCTCTCCATCTCCTATGACATGAGCCACACCCTCCAGATTTTTCCTCCTCTTGGTTGGGGTTCAGTCAGTCCCTTTTTATTCCCTGATAATCCCATGGAATGTTTCAGGGATGCCGGAGTGGCAGCAGGGAGTGGAAAGCAGCTGGAATATATGGAAATGCAAGTGTTGTAATGGAAATAAGGTCCTGGTGCAGATTGGCACAAGCCCTGCTAGGGGAGCAGAGTATCCTCCAGTGCCAGTTTATCCTCCAGAGCCAGTTTTTAGGGATGTGACCTGGGCCTTTCTGGTTGTCAGGTCTGTCCTGGGATACGAGGAGAGGAACAGCTCCACGAGTCCTGAGGGCCCAGCACAGCTCCAGCCCCACTGGAATGAGTAAGGACTGGGCTGACTGGGGTGTCTGCCCTTCTGGGATGTTGGGAATAGCTCTGGGCTGATGGCTCCTGTCCTGGGAATGGGTGTCACCCACACCCCAGCAGGGATTTTCTCCGCTGCTTTAATCATGGATCTTTATTTTAGTTTTTCAGGCTCAAGCAGCCTCAGTGAGAGGGACCAAGGACCTCCTGGCCATGGTGCCCACCCAGAGCTGCCCAGGGCACAGGAACCCACTGCCCATGAGCCCAGCGTCGTTGGGTAAGGAATTGGATAATCCCCCTTGCCTTTTCCTGGCGGATGAGGGTTCATTCCTTGTGTGTCTTCCCTCGCATGCACACGCTCACAAAATCCTCTCCCAGGCTTCTCTTTTAAAAATCTTCTCCCAGGCTCCTCTTTTCATGGAATCATGGAATGGTTATGGTTGGAAAAAACCTCTAAGGTCACCAAGTGCAACCATCAACCAGCAGCACCACCGTGGTCACCAACCCATGGCCTCGAGTGCCACATCCACCCATTTTCTGAGCGCTCCCAGGGATGGGGACGCCACCACTGCCCTGGGCAAACCCCTTCCAGCGCTTCACAACCCTTTCCAGGAAGAAATTTCTTTGCTTTTGTCTGTATTTTTCCCCCTAAATTTGAAAGAGTTGAGGCTTTTTGGTCAAGTTGGGCTTGTCTCAGTGAGCAACATCTTCACCTCAAGGTGTAAAGCAGAGCGTTCCTCCCTCTCCTCAGGTCCCAGGACAGCACTGGTGGCAGCAGGGACACGGACAAGGGGATGTCATTCCACGTGCAGAGTGAAGAATTCATGGAAAGAAGGCAAGGGAAATAATGGGGTTTGCTTTTCCTGGTAGGAGGACACGGAGGATTTACTGCAGGGGGTTCTGGAGGAGGGGCTGAGGGTGCTGTGGTTGGGGGTTGGGAGCCCCCAGGCTGGGAGGAGGGAGCTGAGGACCCAAACAAGGCCACCTCACACCCTGAGCGGGCTGAAACGTGACACAGGAGCACTGGGTAACCCATAATAGTCGTAACTAAATGCCCAGAGTTCAGGTGTCAGGTTTGGGAAAAGGGGAACTGATGGCCCCTCAGGAGCTTTATTTCTCTTTCCTTTCAGCCCTGTTTTTTAACAGGTCTGGATTTTCCCTCTGTTTTGTTTCTCTTTGGATTATCTGGGGATGTGGTTCATGATGAACATGGTGGTGGGGCTGAGTTGAGGGTGGTATTTGATGATCTTGGAGGGCTTTTCTGACCTGAACAATGCCGTGATTCCATCTGGCACATTCCCATGGAGGGATACTGCACTTTCCTTGAGGCTGCACTGACATCCCACAGGAATTCTGGGCACAGTGGTGCTTCTGCAGACTCTGAAGGGTCTCCTGTCTTGGCAGGTCCAGCTCTGGACCTGGAGGAAGCAGCATCCCTGCTCCAGAGACCCCACGTGCCAGCGAGTCCGAGCCACGCCGGGACAGGTGGGGAGTCAGGGAACCAGGATAGTGCCCTCCCACCCGCAAAGGCATCACAAATGCTCATTTCTTGGCTTGGTGAATTCCCAAACCGACATAAACACTGCCAGGGCTGCCTTCCCCCCTCCCCTCATCCCAGACCTCCAGCACAGCAAGGATTTCACACAGGAATTGTTGCAGCTGGACATGAGAAGGACGTGGAGCTGCTGGAGAGAGTCCAGAGGAATCCATGGAGATGCTCCAAGGGCTGGAACCCCTCTGCTCTGGAGGCCGGGTGGGAGAGCTGGAGAAGAAAAGGCTCCGGGGAGACATGAGAGCCCCTTCCAGGGCCTAAAGGGGCTCCAGGAGAGCTGGAGAGGGACTGGGGACAAGGGATGGAGGGACAGGA
>JAYRBT010000271.1:0-18285 GCA_036023395.1 Myiotriccus ornatus | reverse complement strand
GGACCCCAGCAGGCTCTCGGCCACGGAGCTCATGGTCATGGTGCGGGCTGGGCCGGGGCGGGCAGCCCCCGCAGCGCCGCGCCGAGCCCCCGCCGCCCCCCGACGGGCTCCGCGCTGCCGCTGCCCCGCTCCCGGGGATGCCCTGAAAGCCCCGCCCCCCCCCGCCCCCCCGGGGGCGGCCCCCCCCGGGGGCCCCCCCTCCCCCCCGGCCCCCCCCCCCCCGGGGGGCCCCCCCCCCGGGGCGCCCCCCGTGTGACGTCACGCCCCGGGGCACCCCCTTCACCCCGTGCCCACCCCCCCCGGGGGTGCAGCCCCCCGTGTGTGTGCGACCCCCTTCGAGGTTCCCCACCACCACCTGTGCCAATATGACCTCTCCCCGGGGCTGGGGGGGCACCCCGACCCCCCACCATGTCCTGGCGGAGCCTCCGCGGGGGTGGGGGGCTGACCCACGTGCAGCGTGATCTGTGTTTGGGGGGGTAACCCCTTCTCAAGGACCCCCCAAACCTCAGGGGCGAAGGGGGAGAACGGTGACCCCCTATACACACACGACCCCGGGTGGTTCGTCCCCCCGAGGGGTCGTGGGGCAGCCCTGGTGGCACATCCCACTCACGGGGCAGCTGAGGCCGCTTAGCTCATCCATGAGGGACAGACGGATACGGGAAGGTCGGACACGCCGGCGCACCTCCCATCCTTGCGCTCAGGGAGGCTTGCGGGGGGGCACGCAGGGTGCCAGACGGGGGTGGGACCCCCCGAGCCACCCCCCGACAGACGGGAGGCCCCTTCCTGGCGTCGGCAGGGCCCGGTCCCCGCGGGGCTCCGCTCCCGTGGCGGGTGACAACCTGCCCGGCCACTCCCTCCCTGACCCCGGCGGGTGCGTGGAGCCCGGGGGGCCTCCCAGCCTCCACCCCCCCTGCCAGCCAGGGCACAACGGGGGACACCCCCCCCCCCACTGGGGCTGGGGGCTGCTGTCACCACCTCTGGGGACAGCCAGGGGGTGCTGGGGGTGGAATTCGCACGGGCTGGGGTCTGTGAGCTGCACCGCGGGGTCTGGGGATGCTGCGGTGGCACCTCGGGGAAGGGAGCAGGGTGCCCGTGCCGAGCCCGGCCGTGGCCACAAGGGCTGTCCCTACTGCCACCCCTGACACGGAGTTTGCCCGGGAGGAGCAGCCCCGAGGGAGCAGTGACAGGAGGGGGTGCTGGCAGGGAGGGTCCCCCGTCCCCACCCTCCCATTAGACCATCTTCAAAACATGTTTCCATCTGGCCATCGGGCCTGAGTCACCCCGAACTGGGGCCAGCAGCTCTGATATAAATAGCTAAGCTCCTGAGTAACCCTGGGACACGCAGGGACCGTGTCCTGCCCCAGGCTCCCAGTGCAACCCTTCCCCTCGCCTGTTGTAGCTGGTGGCTTCTCTCCCCATCCCCACCTCCCTAAACCTCCCCTCGTGGCACCATAAGGATCATTTCCAGCACAGCCAGACACAACTTAATGCTGGAGTCCTGATGTCCCTCCATCCCAGCACGGAGCTGTGTCCCTGGGATGATCCTCATGGATGACACAGACCCAAAATTCAACACGAGCCTTAAATTAGGGCACAGGGAGAAGCCATGCTGCCACCTCTGTGGGGCCCACCAAACTCCAGGGACCGATGTGGAAAATCCCCCAACTCCACCCAGGCAAGTGTGGGGGCGAAGCAGCAAATGGAGAAGCACAAGGAGAAATCCAGATGTTTCCAGCCCTGCCCAGGCCGGCTGAGGCATCTCCAGGGAGCCCAGCCTGGCCGGCACCGAGGGCTAGTACCAAAGGAAACCTCCACTGATCTGCTTTTATCCCACACCTCACTTTCCCTGTCCGGGTGACTCAGCTCCCACCGGCTCCGGGGACGGGTGCCGGCTTGCTGGGATGAGCTCCCGGCGGCTCCGCTCCCTTCGGGGCTCCTCACCCCGGAGGTGAGGGTGGGAGGGGGATGCTGGGACCGGGGACTGTGTCCCCCTCCACCACAGAGGCTGCCCATGGGGCAGGGAGGCTCCCAGGGCTGGATCCAGTGGGACCCAGCCCCCCTTCCCAGATCCCTGTGCTCTCTGCTGCGAAGTGGATTTGATAAATACCCATAATTAAATATAAGTGCCCCAAAATGTCTGTCCCAAAGCAGAGGGGCCCTGTGCTGGCTGCTGGTGGAAGGATGGTGTCCCCATGGGGGTTTTGGGGCCCTCTGGCAGAGGCAGGGGGACCCTTGGGGTCGAATCCCTTCCTGGGGCAAGCAGTCACAGCTCTGTTTCATTTGGGATGACAAGGAGGGACCCCCACCCACCCCATCCCACCATGCCTGGGGGCTGGAGGGAGACAGGGTCCCCCCACTTGGAGGTCTCCAAGTGGGACACATGGCATAGGATGGCCCAGGACGAGCATCGAGGCAGTGGTGACACCACCCTCCCCCTCCTCCTCCTCCTTCCTGGTGCCAATCTCAGCCCTATCCTGTGCTAAGGGGACACCCCATCTCCAAGCCCACCTGGGGTGGGCACAGGGACAGCACCACCTGCCCCACATTCCCTTGGGAACGTGGGACCAGCCTTCAGGATGTACAAAACTCCGGGGACTGGTTTTGGGGCGAGGGAGCAGGGGCAGGAGCCGGTGCCCCCCAGGGATACGGGCGCGGGGCACAGCCGGGTCAGGTCCCAGACCCCCTGGCTGTGTCGGCTGGGGCCAGCAGAGACAGGACGGGCTGTTTTAGCAGAGTTTGGGGTTTGAGGGGGGACCCGCTGCCAAAGCAAATACATCTAGTCAACTCGCATTAAATTAAAAAAATAAATCAAGGCCACGCTCGGAGCCAATTCAAAGTCTCGGGCTCGGGGCTGGAAGGTGCTGGCACATGCCAAGCCCCACACAGTGGCAGGGAATACGCCAGGACATGTGGGATCCATGGCACTGCTGCCCGTCACCTGCCCACGGACGCTCCCGCCGGTGGGCGCCAGGATGTGGATTCCCTGGATTCACCTGAGCAAAGCCCAGGCGATGGAGACTTCGGATTTTCTCCCTTTCCGTCTGCCGAGGCTGATGAAAGCAGGAAGGATTAAAGGGGTGCAGGGAAGGGTGTGTGGGGCGGGGAGGTGGTGGTGGGGGGAGGACAGGAAAGCATGTGCCAGGTAACAAACCTACAAGATGCACCGAGATAAAGGGAGATCCCAACAGCTGTAATTAGGCGCTGCAGATAGAGCAGCGCGGGGAAAGCCTGAAGCCAAGTACAGGAATTCTGGGTTAATGGCAGCCCAAGGAGAAGTTAATAACAAGCCGAACTAAGTGGGAGCAGACAGCCTGGCGTCTGCCCTCCCACACGCCACCGCTGCCACACTAACGAACAACCGCGCTATCTCCAGCCCGGGAACAATCCTGGGGGAACGCGGGGAGATGGGGTGCTGGCACGAGCTGGGCTCCGCTGCGGTGCCCCAGGCACCACCCCCGGCTTCTTTGGCACGTTGGCAGTGGTAAAATCCATCCTGGGGGGGAACAGGAGGATGAGGGGAGCATCCTCTGGGAAGGGGCCAGAGATCCAGCAGAGGATAATAAAGATCATAATGGGACACCTCATGTCCCAGGGGCTGGTCCTGCCCCAGAGGGACACAGGATTTGTACCCTGGATGGTATCAGACACCCCCAAAAGCACCCAGAACCTGTTCCCCTCATGGAATGAGGGACTCATGACCTGAAGGCACAGGGGTGGCCCAGAGGACACACCAAGACAGGAGGTGACAGTGACATCACAGCAGGGTCTGCTACTCGGCTTCCAGGGGGCAGTTTCAGAGGGACACAGGGGAAGAAAAAGTTCAGGTTCATGTTTTTCCCCCCTTTTACCTTTGCAGAGCTCCAACAGCTCCAGGAGGGATTTGAAAGGGGTTTGCTGTAAAAGGATGCTCAGAAAATGGCTCACCCCAGAGGTCGGAGCCTCAGTGACCAGCCTGGATGGGATTGGGAAGGTGCCAAGCCCGGCTCCCACACAGGGCTTGGAGGGGGGTTTTCCTGATTTCCAGCACCCAAAGGCTCTGTAGTGGGTTTTGGGTCAGCCTGGTGCTATCAAAGTCACCATCCAGGGGGTGTAAATCAGCATTTTCCCAACACCATGGCCATGGTCAAAGCCACTGTGACATCGCAGATCTGCTCCCTGCTCCATCCCTGCTCTGAGTTGAGATGAAACCATAGGGATGTGAACAAAATCCTTAAAACAAGCCACGATTCCCCCCACCCCTCCCCCCTTGTCCCCCCTCAATAAAGCAAATATTTTGGGTTTAGAACTCAAAAATATTTTCAAGGATGTAGATCTGGGTTTGATTTTCACAGGGACTGTCGGCGGGAAATCAAAGGAATCAAAGGACCCTGATGGAAATCAGCAGTGAATATTGTCCCCTGGATTTCCACCCCTTCAGCCCTTGGTCCCTGCTGAGAGGGATGAATGAGGGAGCAGCAGAGAGGGGAGAATTCCCCAATTCCTGTTTGAAAAGGAGCAAAACCGGCACCAGCTTTGCTACCCCATAAATGCAGAGGTGACCATTTCCCCCAGCATGCCAAGCTATTCCCGAGGGCCAGCCCCGAGAGGGTCTCTCCCTATCCCAGCTATTCTTTGGTGAGTTTATTAAGTGCCTGGGATTAATTGTGGAAGCAATTTTCTGCTGTCTGAATTCCCCCTGTCACTGTTTCCTCCCCTTGTGCCCTGGTGTGTGAAGCCGGTTTGGGGGATAATTATGCCCCATCTGGAAACCTTTGGGGAAGGTGTGAACCTGCAAGGCAGAAATATGACATATTTAATCAATTATTCCATTCATTAGCCCCAGCCTCAGCGCCTTGCCCTGCTAATTTGACAAGAGAACCAGTTAAAGAGGCTTTTAAACCTTCATTTGCTTCCCATCTCCCTTAATGCCGAGAGCTGGAGAGGCTGGAAAGGAGCTGAACCCTCTGCTGTGTCCCTTCAATGGTCACTCAAGCCATGCCCCAACCAGTAAAAGCAACTTGTCTGTTCATGCCAACCCCAAAAAAGTCCTTTGGAATGCTCCAAAAAGTATTAAAAAGTGGTTATATTTAAGTTTTGTTCGGTTCACGTGGAATTCCATCACTTGGGCTTTGGTTGGAATGTCACTTTTCTTCTCCAACTTGATGCTCTTCCCCCCCTGCCCCTTCCCTGCCTCTGCTGCCTTTGCTGGAATGATGGAAAATCGCTTCTTTATGAGTGGAGGAGATTAAAAAGATAACTTGAATTTACTGGCTTTTAACTGAACATTAAACAATCATAGAATCAAGGAATGGTTTGGGTCAGAAGGGACCTTAAGGATCATCTCTTCCATCCACACGGACACCTTACGCTATCCCAGGTCGATCCAAGCCCTGTCCAACCCAGCCTTGAACATTTCCAGGAATGGAACATGGGAAATATTAGTCCATGTTTATTTTTAAGATAACTTGAATTTATTGTGCATTAAATTAACGAAACTATTGCCTTGGATTGAGTTCTTTTTTTCCAACGACAGTTTGGAGGTGGATTTTCCCCTCAGGGGGAGCCTCACAAGCCCAATTAAGACCTGGCCCAGGTTTTCTACACCTTTCCAGGGGACTATTCCTTGCATAAATGGTCTTTTCCTTTCCCTCTTCATTTGGGAAGCTGTTATTTCCCTTTAGTGAGACCCATTAAGGGTTTAACAACACGATGGGAAGGGTGAGATGCTGCCTTTAAACCAAGGAATCCCTGAGCCTGGCAGGGAATTCGATCCAATAAATCCCATTAATTTGCTCCCACACAATCTCTTGCAGGCAACGGAGAAACTTCAAAAACTTTGGGATTAGAACTCAGATAGGAAGCACCTTTTTTACCACCTTTTTAGCTGACAAACCAGGATGGGGAGAGGGGGTTAACACGGTGGTTTTGGCACTGCCTCCTCTTGCTTCTGCGAAGGAGTTTCCTATCCCTCATCCTCCTACATCCCAGGAGGGGATCCATCCATCCCAGATGCTCAGTGCCCCCATAAAGCACATTCCATCGCCCACTGGATCCAGGGGGTGGGAAGAGGGGGAAATTCTCCTGGTGGGATGCTCTGAGAGTACATGGGAAACAAAACCCAAGAGATTAACTGGAGTGACCGGGAGGAGGACACCCAAACTCCTGGGAAGGAGAACTGAGCTCCTGGAAAGAAGAGCCACCTGGATCCCCATTTCAGAGCACCTGGGACTCCCCCCCAAGCCCACTCCCATCCTCTCTCACGCACTGGAAGAGCTGTCTTTGCACATGGACCCGTGCATGGAGGGGTAAATCATGGATGAGCCTGTACCCATGCTGGGTGCCCATCTTGTGCCATGGACATATCAAGGCTTGAGGCTGGGAGGAGGAATTTGCTGGGAGTTTAAAGCTGAGAGGAAGGGCTGGAGCTTCATCAGTTGCGCGTTCCACCCTCATTCCTGAGCACCCCGTGGTGCTGATGACAGAAAAGTGCTTTGGTGCCCAGTTTTTGGGGACTGAGTGATGGGAAACCTGCAGCAAAGAGTTCCTGAGCCCAGTTCCCCCTGCACCTTCTCCCTCTATTGAAAACAGACGAGAGGTTTAATTCCGCCCCCCGTCTCTGGGTTTAAATTCATCAGAAATTGCTTTTAGCAAAGCACAGACTGAGCTTTAGGTGCAGTTTGTGGCTCATGGGTGACCCAAGAATGACACTGGGGTCCCACTGTGAAAGCCCAGAAGAAAAAGGAGGGGGGAAAAAACCCACCCCTGTGACATTTTACTGGTGGAACAGAAACTTTTCAACGAATACTTGGAGAGAAAAACAAATATTCTGTTGACATTTCTCATCCTTGGCTAAATCCCAAACCTCCCCCAAACTCCCAAACACATGCACGGAGTCCCTCGATGCTTTAACGAAGAGCAGCATCCCCAAACATCTTTTTCTTTTCGGTGGTTAAGACTCTGATAGAGGAAAAAAATTATTATTTCAGGATTTTTTCAGAGGGAAATGCAGCAATAAATTGGAAAACCTCTGGAGAAATGGGTGTTTTCCAACCCATCCCAGTGACGTGCCCCTGTGGATTTGCTGCTGGAAGGTGCCAGGGAGGGTGGCTGTGTGTGCCCTCAGGGGACTGAGGATGCCCAGCTCATTCCTGCATCTGGGAATGGTATTGGGGTAGCAGGGAGAAGCTCCCTGGGTTGCATCCACTCCATTCTCTGTGTTCCAGCTCTGATGAAAACCACTCTCTCGGCTCCTTTCTCCCAAGGATTTCCACAGAGGGCAGAATCAGGTCATGCCTCAGAGAAAAATGCCCCCTGAAAGTCCCCAGTTTACCCACAGAGGGGGCAACAGCTCCCCAAATCCAGCCCTGGGTACCCAAAGAGCTTCCCAGGATCTCCTCCTGCCCCTCACAACTCCAAGGCTCCAGGAGACCCAGAGAGGCTCAGCCCTGCTGTCCCCAGCCAGGACCTGTGGGTTTCGAGAGATTCTAATCAGTGCCCCCACATTCTCGTTAATTAACAAACAGAAAATTAGTGGTGAAGGAAATTGTTCCTCTTCTATTGCTGTTTCTGGTTTGCTTGTTTTTTTGGCTTGGTTTTTTATTTGTTCTCGGTGTGTACCATTGTAGGAGGAACTATTGGAGCCTCTGGGGCCAAATTCCCAGGCTTAAACAAAAATTCCCTGTTAGTTTTTGACTCAGTAAAGGAGTCAGGGTCTTGCCTGGCAGCAGGGGGAGGGCAGAAACCAACGCTCCACTTCCCTGATCCCTCAGTGCCAGGGGATGCTCGGACTCTCCCCTGTGGAAAGTGGGTTCAGTCCCTGACAAATTCTGGGAAAAAAAAGCTTGGAAATGCCAACTGGGCAGCAGAGAGTGGGATAGGATGAGGGTGGCCACTGGCAGAGGTGGCAGTGTGGCATCTGGAGCTCGGATCCCCTTAGGGCAGAGGTGCCTGGTGGCCACCTCCATCCCACGGCTGGTTGCCTGGTGGCATCGTCCTGTCCCCTTCATCCTGTCCCCTTGCTCTGCCTGCCCGTGACCCCCCTCGCCCCAAATCCCAGAGCCAAGGAGCCCTTCGCTGCGGAGCTGGAGGCAAAGCAGGGACACCCCTGGCGAGCCGGGGGAGCTGCGGCAGAGCCAGTCGGGGCAGTGTCACCTCCCGTGTCCCCACGCCACCGTCCTCCTCCCCAGCGCACCGCGGGGGGGTCATTAGTGGTGCTGACAGTCCCCGCAGCACGCGCCGGGTATTTACATCCCGGGAAAGCTGAGCTGGGGAGGGAGAGAGGGAGAGAGAAGGAGGGAGGGAAAAAGGGTGACGGTAAATGTATAATTAAAGTCCCATTAAGAGGCGCCCAGGAGTCTCCCAGGGAGCAGGACGGGCGAGATCGTTGCCTCCCCGACGGCTTTTGGGTGCAAAAGTCCCCCCAGGCACGGCCAGGAGGGCTCGGGGGAGGTGCCCCGGGGGATGTGGCATCAGCAAGGGCTCTGTGGCACTGGGACATCCCTCCCAAGGCCAGGCTGTGGTGTGGGAGCACCATCCCTGTCACATCCCATCCCATCCTGTCCCATCCTATCTCATCCCATCGCCCTGGGAGATGCTGGTAGCAAGTGTCCATCCCAGTGCTGGCTCTCCTGGCAGCCCCATGTCCCCAGATAGCTCACACAGTTGACACTGTCACCTCCCTTACTCCAAACCCCTCGGAATGGGATGGAGCAAGGGGTCAGCAGCTTGGACGAGCGAGTCCAGTCCATGTCCTGGGCTTGGCCTGGAGCTGGTGGAGGACACAGATATTTTAATAGGCAAGAAGAGGGAGTTGCTGTCTCCTGCCCTGACAGCTGGAGCTGTCATAGACTCAGGGTTTCACCATCTCCTCTGCCCTGGCTACTCCATCTCTCAGCCCTCTCCATGGATCACATCCTCACCCTCACTGGGAGGTCCCTGTCGCCCTCTGAGAGCCCTGAGGCCACATCCCACTGTGCTCCCTGGCACTCCATGCACTCCACCCCCCCTTTCCACCCTGCCACCTTCACCCAGGGCTGTCCCCATTCAAAGGCCAACAACAAAAAGCAGGTTGGGGTCAGGTTTGCTGGTAAATCCCACTGTTTCCTCACCTCCCCCCGAATTCCAGGCTCACATCTTCCTCCCTCACAGGTGCCTTTCCCATTCAACACCTCCCAGCCCTCCTGCCCCCTGCTCTTTACAGCTCCCACATTAGTTGTGGTTCACTGGGCACTGAATGGGGCTGGAATTCCTTAATCCACCTGCAAACTGTGGAGGAGCTTTCCCAGCCCCAGTCCAGTAACCCAATCCCGGGAACGGTGTTAACCGCTTGAATCCCACCTCCTCCTCGTCCAGGGAAGGGGAGGCACTGCAGGCACAGCTCCCTTTGAACATCTCCCCTGGAGAGATTTGCCAGCTGAGCTTTTGTCTTGCCTCTGGTTTGGAAAATTCCACCTGGTTTCCATGGGGCTTTCCAGTGGGTCCCATTTCACCCAGAATGTGCCTGTGGGTTTGAGTCCAGCTGCCACCTCCCCCTGCCCAGTAAAAATGACTGAGGGAGGGTTTGGAAGTATTTTGTTTGGGGCCTTTAACAGGAAAGTGTTGATTCATCGGAAATGGTGATTTTTTTTTGCCAGGGATGCGTTGGCTCACTTAGAGCTGCACAGAACTTCTCCTCAAAGCATTGCAGAGGTGTAGGTGTCTGGGTGGGAGAGGGATTCCCAGATGGATTTGCCCCAGCTTTGACACCTGGAAAGCCTCTCAGAGCCACAGTCAGCCCCAGCTCTTGATGCCAAAAGATTTGCCTTGAAAGATGTATTTTCTGTAAAAATACCTCAGTGTCTTCTGTGAAGAAGATTCCAGCCCTTCCAAGCTCTCCTGTTTCTTCCCTCCTGCTTTCATCCTCATGGAAGCTCAGATTAGGTAGGAAAATCTGCTTTTGGCAAGGCAGAAGTTTTGTATGCTGTCATTAGTGAATTGGAGTGCTCCAAATAAACCTTTGAGGTGGGAAGTGAGTCTTTCTCCAGCCCATGGGATGTGAATTGTGAAACTGTTTGAAATTGTGGTAACACAACCAGCAAATTCACCGATTCAGTCCAGCCACCCTTCCAGAAAATCTTCCTGTTGGGAAATAGGGATGATGTTCCTGATTTTGGAAAGTTTGAGGTGGGGGATCATTGTGATGGACTGGGGGTGGTTTTGGTTTCAAGGTGATTTTATGTCACTGGGGCTCAGAGCTCAGGAAGACCAGGGGTGGGAGGAGGGGGTTCAGGCAAAAGCCAGCAGGGATAAGACAGGTTTTCCTTCTTCCTTTACTTTTGGGATTGTTTTTGGCATAATGTGAGTCTGGAAAGCACTGGTCCCTCCACAGCAGAGGGATGAGTGGGAAAGCTGAGGGGGGATCCAATGGCATGGGATGAAGGGGTGAAAACATCTGAAGATAACAGAATCACAGAATGTGCTGAGTTGGAAGGGATCCATCAGGACCATCGAGTCCAACTCCTGGCCCTGCACAGATGTCTGGAAACCACAGCCTTATCCATTTTCCAGCCAAAGAGCAGGAAAGCAGGGATTATCTTAGGCTGTAGCTCGAACCAACTTCCGCTTACCAGCTCCTGTGCCCCTTCTGCCTCTGCTTTGCAGTGTCTTCTTCCGGGGAGGGAGCAGAGCTGCTGGGCCCAGGGGGGGCATGGAACTCTTTTGGGGGCAGAGAACCCCCAGTGGGTGCCAGGGTATCACCCCAGTGGGTGTCACTCACCCAGGGATGGATGAATATGGTTGTCTGGGCGTGGCTCCACCTGGATCCACGTGTGCTTGACGCGTGTGTGCACATCAGTGCGTTCTCCACACGTGTGTGACACGGGCCTCGGTGTCTCTGGGCTCGCTGTCACCTCCACGTCCCCCCACAGCCTGTCGCGGATCAGGACACGGATCCCTCTCCGTCCTCTCCCTGCCCTGTTCCTCGTGTCTGGCTGAGCTCAGCCCCAGCTGCAGCCACGGGAGGACAAGGCCAGTGCCCACTTTCCATTTGCTCCAACTTTCCGGCCCTGCATCCCCCCCCACCATCCCCATGAGTAATTGGGAGCGGCCGCTCCCGGCTGTGCCAGAGGGAGACGGGGCCACCCAGGGCCACCGCTTGGCAGGCAAAGAGGAGGAGGAGGGGGGTGATGAGGAAGGAGGCTCTGCGCTTTCCTGTTCCTCTGGGCTCCCTGGGGCGTTGTTCGGGGTCCCAGAGTGGCAACCTGGGAGCTGGCCAGCTCTGTGTTAGTCACACAGGGAGGCTGGAAAGACCTGAGGCCCCGATGGGTGTGGAGACAGTAGGACTTTGTAGGGAGCAGCCCTACTCCCTCCAGGAATGGAGCCATGAGGAGACACCTGGGCTTGAGACCTTCTGGGCTCTGCTCCTTCCCCTGGCCCAAACCTCCCCTGTCCTGTGCTGTGGTGGGGGCATCTCTCCTGGGATCAGTGTCCCACCCTCAGAGCTCCTCTCAGAGGCTCCAGTCAGGAGATTTGGAGCTGGAAGGAGGCAGGAGATTTTCCAGACTTGCAGTTTTCAGAGCTCAAAGGGCAGCGAGTGGAGACTGAGGGACAAAAGCCCGGAAAAAAAGGAGGAAAAATAATAGTGAACACCTGGAGGCACCACATGGAGCCTGGAGGGGTTGAGGAGTGAAGGTAGAGCTGTCCCCAGGGCTCCTGCCTCCCTCACCACCCATGATCCATCCTCTCCAGGCTTGGCAGGGAATGACACAGCGCTGCCTCTCGCTCCCTGTCCTCAGGTGTTTATTCCATGACCTGTTGCAGCACTTCAAGCTCCGACTCAGGACTCCCATCACCCTTTCCTGGGATGAGCAGCACATCCCAGTCCTGCTCAGGGCTGTCCTTCCACACCATGCCACAGTTTCACTTCCTCCTGCACCGTGGCCCCGATGGGATGGATGGTTAATCAGATGGGTAATCCCACATCCACCTGCCTTGGAGAAGTGTGGCACATGCTTCTGCACCCTCTTCCATGTTTTGGGGGAAGCAGGGAAGGATCATTCCATGGGGAAACTGAGGCACATAGCTCAGGGACTTCTCTCTTGCAGGGCAGTGGGATGGATATTGTGACCAAAGCACTGCCAGACTTTGGCAGCCTTTCCCCTGCCTTTCCAAGGGAACAAGCCCAGGATAAAATGGATTTCACACCTGTCCTGCTCCCCTGCTCCAGTCGAAAGCCCTTCTTGTAACAGGGCTGGATGATCCTTGGGGGTCCCTCCCAGCTCAGGAGATTCCATGACTCTGTGAGAATTGCAGGTCTCTGCTGGACACCCTACATGGATCAAAGTGCCCCCCAGGGTCACACCCAGCTGTGTTGGCAGGTGACAGTTTGGGGATTACCAGAGAAATTCTGCAGCTAAAGAGTCTCCGGGGGGGGAACACGTGGGTCTGTGAGCACGGATGTGCATCTGTGTCCCCTGGTGCTGTCAGCTCTCTGCCCGGGGATGTGACACCTCGGAACTGCTGCCAGCAGCCCGAACGTGAAACCACTGACCTGGAATTGAAGCGATTTTAAGACAATTTGCTTCCTTTTTGCAAGCTGACGGGTGGCAGGTAAGAGATGACCCGGCAGCCCGAGGCCGGGTCGGGGTCCCCGCTGTGCCCCCCCTCAGCAGCCCGGGCTCCCACCGCCCCGGGAGCGCCCCCGACCCTGCTCCATCCCCTGGGAATGCGGCCAGGCTGCAGGTAACGTTGCCATCTAGTGGCTTCCCCACCCCAGCCGAGGGAAGGAAGCCACTTTTGGGACTATTCGGGAAGAGAGTGGGGTGGTGGAGCAGCAGAGGTGAGCTGGGACACGGTGACACCCCGGTGGTACCCACGCCTGGGGGGGGGCACAGGGAACAGCACGGGCTTAGATCAGCTGAGGATGGGATGGGGAAGCTTCAGCCTCTCTGCTCAGAGAGCAGATACCATCCTCGGATGGTCCAGCAGCTTGGGCTGCGAAGTCATGGAATGGTTTGGGTGGGAAGGGACCTCAAAGCCCATCCAGTCCCACCCCCTGCCACGGGCAGGGACACCTTCCACTAGCCCAGGTTGTTCCAAGCCTTGGACACTTCCAGGGATGGGGCAGCCACAGCTTCTCTGGGAAATCCATTTCAGCCTCTCATCACCCTCACAAGGAAGAATTTCTTCCCAATATTCAATCAGTGTCTGTACAGCCCAACCCAGGGCTCATGGGGACCAGTGGCAGTTCATCCACAGTGTGACAAGGCGTGGAAGCAGCTGAGACCCCCAAATCCTCCAGGCAGGGGAGCAGGGAGCCCTGAGCTCAGAAAGGATTCTGCCTCCAGCCTGAGGGCAGAAGGTGGAGGCTTGGCTTAAACCTGGCAACACCTGAGCTCCTGGAGCTGTCAGGGCTTGGTCAGGAGTGACATCCAGCCAGCTGTGGATGGTACCTGACAGGCAGGATTCCTGCCAAAGCATCTTTCTTGACAGAGCTTAAGATCAAAGGCAGATGGGGCTGAATATGTGGGAGCTCCACTCCACGTGGGCTGTGCCCACTCCAGCTCAGAGTGGCCCCTCTCCCTGTTTGTGAAGTGGCAGAGCGGCAGAGTAGCAGGAGCAGAGGGGCAGGGTCCTGGAATGTTGTGGGGACTCTTTCCTGCTCCCCATCCCCTCTCCCACTGCTCATCTCCCCTTACCTCTCTGTGCCACTTCCCTCCCAAACCATCAGAGGGGAGAACAGGCCCCACTCCAAAGCCCCCATTTGGGAGGAACAGGGTTATCCCCAGCCAGCCCCATCCCTCTGGCTCTACAGACAATGTTGTGTGGGACTGTTTTCCAGAGAACAGGAATCTCTCGTGTTCATTCTGCATTTGCTGGGCTGTGTCCTCACACGAGCCAACCTCATCCCTCATGCCATGGGATGGACAAAAAAACCCTGCAGGGTCTGCACAGATGTGGAGGTTTTCCAATCCCAGAAGGAATTGTGCTGTGCCAAGTCGGCACCAAGACCCGTTTCCCCTTAGAGAAGCAGTTTGATGCTTCTTTGTCCTGTCCAGAAGAGTAAATCCAACATTAGCACCAAAAAAATCTCATGAAGGAGGAGAACTATTCCATGATGACTTGGGATCCCTCCATTTCCTAACCCTAAAGGAAGTGGTTTGGGGATTACCTGGCCTGGAGTAAGCTCCTGCCTGTCCCTTCCTCCCTTGTGCTGCCATTCACACACTCCCTGTGAGGATTTTATCTGTGCTCAACCCCTTTATCTTTTTACAACTTCCCATTTTAAATTCCTCCCTGTTCTCACTATCCCAGCACTGCTCCAAAAGCTTTAGTGTTCCTGCTAAGCCACTTGCAGCACCAGTGCCCTGTGGTGTGAGTTCTGCACCACTTCCATGGTATTCCGGGCTCACGGAGGTGCTGAGACTGACCCTCCCTCTCACTTCCCGGGAGCCAGCGTGGTGGCTGTGCCAGTAGAAGCCTTTCCAGCTGCCCCTCTATCTCCTCCCTGCATCTCTCACACCACAGCCTGTGCATTCCTCACCACGTAGTCACCTTGTTTGGCTGGTGCCTGATCCATCTTGGTTTCTCTCCTGCTCTGGAAAACACACCCACAGGAAGGCCACCACCTCCTCCTGCCCCATCATCGCCCTCTTCTCCATGGCACACACCGGGAGAGGCACCACTCCATGCCTGGCTGGACTGTGGAAGAGGAATGCAAAGGCAGGGTGTTCACCCCTGCCAGCCCAGGATCTTTATCTCCTCAAGAGAAAGAGGAAGTGCAGAAATTGGGAGCTTGGAATCAGCTCAGGAACGAGATCATCCAGCGCAGCCTTCCTGTGTCACCTGCCAGAATCCTCCCTGCCTGCATCCTGCCTCTCCTGGAGGTACCAGGATCCTCCTGGGGACACTCCTGGCAGCTCAGACTATGCTGGTCCAAAGCCACATCCCTGTAAGAGATTACAGAATCATGGAATTATAAAACCGTGGAATGGTTTGGGTTGGAAGGGACCTCAAAGCCCATCCAGCCCCGCTCCCTGCCATGGGCAGTGACACCTTCCACTAGCCCAGGTTGTTCCAAGCCCTGTCAAATCTAGGCCTTGAGCACTTGTCCCTGAGGCTCTCCCAGCCTGGCTCAGCATCTTTCCCTTTGCTTGTGCAGCTCCTCCAGCCAACCTGACTTGTGCCTGCTAACCCAAAGAACCCCAAAATTGAGCTGTCCCATCCCTGAAGACCAAGAGCCACGTGGGTTTTGCTGGGAGATAAGCAGGAGAACACCCGTGTGAGACAAACAAGGGTGACATGGTCACGCTGTTCACGCAGGCTCTGAGTGATTAATCCTGGAGCCTGCCAGGGAAGCAAGCAGGGAAGCACACACAGCCTTTGATGTGCAGCTTGGGGATTGCTGAAACCCAAGCACACTTAGAGCAGAGTAGCTCTGGGGAGAGGGAGGGAAGGGGAGGGAGGAGAGGGAGGGGGGAGTGGGCAGATAGTCAACCTGTCTACCTGCTGTGTTCTACAGCTCGCCCTGATGGACTCAGAGCGATGCCTGAGGTGTAAAATAGTAATAATAATAAAAAAGGATCCTACAGAAATTTAATTTCATTTAATTAAAAAAAAAAAAGAGAAAGAAAGAAAAGAAAAAGACCGATGAGAAGAAAGGATTGTCCCAGGAAACTTCCCTTTGACCCAGGGAGAGAGCGGGTGGCAAAGCAGCCCAGGGATTTGGGGTGTGCTCCAAGGAAGGCTGGGAGCCCCTGAGTGGTCTTGGTCATGTTCCTTCCCTCTGTCCCAGTGCTTTTGGCTGGATGTGGGCCCACAGGAGCCTGGCTGGAGAACCACCCTCCCCACAGGGAGAGATCAGGTGGGATTTCATCCTCATGGACCTCAGGAGGGATGAAACCCTCGTGCTGCCTCTGTCAGAGCAGAGGGACGGGGCTGGGCAGCAGGAATGCAGGAGGTCACCTTGCTCATCGTGCACCCTGCAGCAGGGACAGCTCAGCCTGTGTCATCCCTGGCTGGTGCTTTTCCAAACCCTCTCAAACCGCCAGCACTGGAGACTCGACCCTCTCACCACACAATGAATTCCCAGATGGAGTCAAACACAGGGCTCTGACTTCTCTAAGCAAGGAAAGAAGGTGGGATGTGGAAATCCTTTCTGGAACAACATGGATCTGGCCATCTTTGCTCCCTCCCTGCCACCCTGGAGGGGCAACACAGAGGCCAACTCCCACCCAAGGCTCCAGCTCAGATCCCACCGCCCAGCCCAGGACATTCCTTCTGCAGCACCGAGAACAGAGGATGGATGACCTGGCCTGGGGACTTCCTTCGGCTTAACCTCATGGCAGGAATTGCAGCAGCTCCATGATTAAGGCTGAGCAAAGATAAATCAGGGAAAGTAAACTATACCTGTGTTTTGTAGGGAGGTGATGTCAAATCCCAGCCCAGCTCCGTGGGTTTGATCCTGCTGTGTGTCCCAGCACTCCTTAGCTGGATGTCTATACTTCTCTGGTGTGATGCTCTTTAATCTGAATATATATATATATTATATATGTTAGATTTTGAGGATTCAAATCCCAAACAAAACACAACAAAAACAAATGGTCATTGGCTGCTCCTGAGCTCCAAACTAAATCCATAGGTGCAGCGTGCGATAAAAAGGGTGCGGTTGGATGTCTCCGTGGACACACTTCACCTATCGTGGTGACAGCAAGGCTTGATGGGTTCTGACTGTGCCTTTTCCCAGCCCAAAGCTGCTTTCCCATGCTTCCGTCCCCAC
Organism: Myiotriccus ornatus; assembly: GCA_036023395.1. Lineage (NCBI taxonomy): Eukaryota > Metazoa > Chordata > Aves > Passeriformes > Tyrannidae > Myiotriccus > Myiotriccus ornatus. The sequence continues at coordinate 1,553 of JAYRBT010000271.1, read as the reverse complement.
CTGGGACAATGTCCCAGAAGGATCCTCCAAGGGCTCTGGAACCCAAGGGTGATGTGAACTGAAGGGTTTCCTGCTGGCTGTTTTTGCTATGGTTTGATTTAATTTGGGTACAAATGTCTGTCACAACAAGAGCAACCCCAGGAAGGCTCAGACAAAATTCAATTTGTGTTGGAAAAAAAAGACCCACATGGTTCTCTGACAAAAACAGTTTGATGAAACCATTTTCAAATGTCTTCTTCTTGCCCAAAGTGAGATGTTTCCATGTGATCTCCTCCCCACACACGATTTTCCAACCAGCTCTTCCCAGGGCTCTTTGCTTCATGTAGCCCAACACCCTCTAGTCAAAAAGATTGGGAAAACCTCCCTGGAAACACAGGCCTGCGTGACAATGTGATGGGGGACACTGTGTTTTCCATCCTCACACTCCCTCTGACCCTCTGCAGGCTCCGAATTGCACAAGGCTGCTCCATCCCAGTCTCCTGGAGCATCCCAGGATTGCTCCTGTCCCCCTGGAGTGCTGCAGGACTGTGACACATTTTTCTGTGAGGCAAATCCACTCTTCTTTTTTGGTGGGAGACACTGTTCTGGCCCAGGGTGGTTTGAGAAAACAAACTCCCTCACCCCTCACCATGCCCGGTTCCAAAACGGCCTTTGTGGTTCTACAAAGGCTCGACCTCCTCTTAATTTCAAACGTTCTTCCAGCTTTCTTCCAGGACCAACAGGAAATGTACTGAAACACCGTGAGAAAGCTTGTTCTTGTGGTTATGTCTGGCCCTAACCAGAAACAGAAGCGCCAGGAGGTGGGATGAGAGTGCTTGAAACCTCTCCAACTTCCCGTTCCAAACACTGAAGGTCTGCAAAGCTTCGGATGAACTTTTGGATGCTCCGGTGGAGCTTTTGATGTCTGCCCTTCCCTGCTCTGAGAACAAGGCGAAGGCAGAGGCTGGAGCACTGACCCCAAGGATTGGGGAGGACCCTCTGTGTGACAACAGGAGCAGCTGGGGCCACGTTGGCTCAGCAGCCTCTGCCTGCTCCGACAGCCCCCGCTCCATTCCCTGCCCGCTGGCCCAAGAGGGAATCTGCTGGAAGAGCTCCTGGGGTTGCTACATCAAGTCTCGACCTGAGTGTTTTCACAGCTATGCCCTGTCTGAGGGAATCATGTCATGCTCCAGCAGGGATGAGAGGCACGACGCCACCCAGCTCATCCTGGGGTCCGGGATATCTCCCCTCCTCAGTCCCAGTTCGGCAAGAGATTCAGCCAAGGGTTCGTCTCTAGATCGGATGAGGACAAGGAGGGAAACCCAAAGAGGGAAGGGAACCCCACACAGTCTGCATTGATGTTGAGGCGTCTCTTTAACACCTTCAGTTCCCTTGTCTAACCCTCTGCACTGGCATTCTGAGACCTCCCTGCAGTCCACAACTCCTGGGCAGGGGCAGAGGAGGGGCAGGCCCTGAGCTCTGCTCTGGGGAGACCAGGGACAGGACGCAGGGAATGGCTGGAGCTGTGTCAGGGCAGGCTCAGGTTGGATCTCAGCAAAAGGTTCTTCCCCCAG
>JAYRBT010000270.1:0-18354 GCA_036023395.1 Myiotriccus ornatus | reverse complement strand
TGGGCCGGGGTTTGGGGTGGGGGGGGCGGGGGGGGGGGGCGGGGGGGGGCCGGGGGGGCGGGGGGGCCAGTGGGGCCGCAGAGGGGGTGGCTGGCGTCTCCTCGGGCCGGGGGGCACGGGGGGGTGGCCGGCGCTCCCCACCTTTCTTAGGGGTCGGCGGCTCCTCGGGCTTGGACTCGCGGCGGGGGCCGCGGCGCCGGCAGTCCCGGGGGTCCTCGGGGCCCCCCAGTTCCGCCTCGGGGGGGGCCGGGTCCTCCGACAGCAGCGTCACCTGCTGCCGCACCTGAGAGGGCGCAGGGGGCGGAGGGGGGTCATTGGGGGACACAGACAGGGGGGTCACTAGGGGGACAGACGGGGGCTCAGGGGGCCCTGAAGGTCATCGGGGGGACCCTGGAGACCCCCCAGAGGTAATTGGAGACCCTAAGGAGGACATGGGGAATCCCAGAGCCCACCCAGGACCCCCAGACACCCTTGGGACGCCCCCAAAGCCCTCACCTGGCCATCGAAGCGGCTGAGGGACTGAACGAGGAAGGTGGCCCAACCCAATGGGTGGGGCTCTCCTGCCCCCCAAACCCCCCAGTGTCCCCCCAGGACTGCCCAAACCCGCCTGGGACCCCCCAAGCCCCCCGGGACCCCCAAAGCCCTTACCTGGCCATCGAAGCGGCCAAGGGACTGGACAAGGAAGGTAGCCCAGCCCACGTGCAGCACCGGGGTGGGGCTCCCCTCCTCCCACCGGCAGATCCCGTCGTAGAACCGCAGCAGGTGAGCAAAGCACTCAGGGTCCTGCAGTGCCGGGAGCCCCCCGGGGGCCCCCTGCAGAGCCCAGAGTCAGGGGGGACCCCCGAGGAGGGAGGACCCCACAAACAGGGACAAGGGCACCCCCTTCCTTGGCACCACAAAGCATCGCACATCAGGGACACCCCCACGGGGACCCACAAATTCAGCTCCCCCAGATATGTGGTAACGCCTGGGCCCCCAAGTCCATGTACCCCATGTATCCCCAGTCCCCCAAACTAAGCAGGGACACCCACCCTGGGCAGGGCTCCCCCAGGGACCCCCCGGCCTTACCCAGGGTCCCCTCAAACCCACCTCAGCCCCTGGGGGGGGCTCGGCCGCCGCCTCCTTGAGCAGGTTGGGGATGACGTCATTGGCCACATCGAAGAATTCCTTGTAGATCTCCTCGTCTTCCCGGCACTAGATGTAGCTGGGGGGGGGGAGCAGGGGGGCCTGGGGGACTGCAACATGGTGGTGGGGGGCACACGGGATGTGGGGGGCTGCCCCACAGCCATGGGCAGGGCTGGGGACCCCTAAAAGTATCACAGAGCCTGCAGAGGTGGGGGGGATCCCAGAGAGCCAGGCCCTGGGCAGGGCCCCCCACCTTCCCTGCCCTCGCCCCTGGAGGTGCCTGTGGGGGGCCCAGGACACCCATAGCCATAGGGGGATATGGACCCCCAAGAGCCCCCCTGCCCTGACCCCACCCCCTCAAGCCTCCCAGGAGGAGGGAGGCCCCCCAGCCCAGCCCACGGTGAGAGTTGGACCCTCAGGGGTCCCCCCAAGGACCCCCCAGCCCCATGCTCACTCCTGGATGACGGTGGCTGTGTCAGCCCAGGCCTGCAGAGCCTCCTTGACGTTCTTGTTGCGGCAGTGGAACCCGGCCAGATACAGGTAGGGGTAGATGTGCTCATTGTTGTAGTGGGTGCGGGCAGACTGGATGCCCTGAGGGTGATGGGGGGGAGGTCAGTGCCCACCCGGGCTCACTCCTGGGCTCCACAGAACCCCCCACCCCGGCTCACCTGGTGGTACAGCGTGAGGGGGTCAGGCCTGCCTGGGGTCGGCTCCAGCTCCTCCAGGTCCGCCAGGTTCCCCAGGGCCATGGGGTACCTGTAGGGAAGGTGGGGGGCAGCCCCACAGCAGGTTGGGGCGGTCCCATGGCAGGTTGGGGGGCAGCCCCGAGGCAGGTCGGGGGTCCCTCTCACCTGTCCAGGTGCCCCATGTCATAAAGCAACCAGAGCAGGCGCTGCAGAGGAGAAGGAGATGTGAGGGGGGACACCTGCCCCACACTCGCTGCAGCAGCTCCAGGCTGTCCCCGTGCCCCCACCTGCTGCAGCTGCAGCAGCTCCAGGCTGTCCCCATGTCCCCACCTGCTGCAGCTGCAGCAGCTCCAGACTGTCAGTGTGCCCATCAATGGACGGGTTGATGGCACAGACCATAAACGCCACCTCCATGTGTCTTGTGCAGCGCAGGTATGAACCCTTCAGGTACAGCCAGCTCTAGGGGAGATGGGAGGGCACAGTGACACAAGTGACATGAGGGACACAAGGACACATCCACCTGTGCCTCCCCATCCTCCCCCACCCGTGCTGGGGGCACCATCTGTCCCCAGAGCTCCTCAGCATCCCCACCTGCCCTGGGGACTCCCATGTCCACCCCCATCCCCCTTCCTTAGGCCCCACCACCCCCTGGGTCTCCTCTGTCCCCGTGGATCCCCCCGGTTCCTGTCCTTATACCCCTGTTCCTCGTTCCTCCCTTCCTGTGCCCCATATATCCTCTCAGCCCCCCGTGTGTCCCCTCCCTCCCTATGGTCCCCTGTACCCTCTCAGCCCCCTGTGTGTCCCCTCCCTCCCTATGGTCCCCTGCACCCTCTCAGCCCCCCATGTGTCTCCTTCCTCCCCAGGACCCCCCTGTGTGTCCCCTCCCTCTCCATGCCCCCCCATACCCTCTCTGCCACCCCGGCTTGCACCGGCTGTCCCCTCCTGTCCTCGTTGCCCTTCCCATGCCAGGTGACCTCGGCGGTCTGGGCCCCTCCGGCCCCAAAGGCCACCCAGGCGTGGTCCTCGCTCAGCGCCAGGTGCACGTCTGGCAGCCCCAGCACCTGGCAGGCCCCAACCACGGCAAAGGCCACCCCTGAGCTGTCCAGCTTCGTTCCTGGGGGGACACAGGGGCTCAGGGGGGCTGGGACACCCGCAGAGAGCCCCTCCGCACCTGGCAGGCCCCAGCCATGGCCCGAGGAGCTGCGCAGCTTCATCCCTGGAGGGGGCACAGGGAGGCTCAGGGACCCCCCAGCTTCCCTCACTGGTGATGAAGCTGAAGAGGGACTGGATGTGTGGGGGGTCCTTGAAGAAGGAGTAGCTGAGGCTGTTCCAGGTATCAACCCAGGACCCTGTGTGACCCCCCCAGCACCCCCACAGCCCCCCATACCGGTGATGAAGCTGAAGAGGGACTGGATGTGGGCCCTGTCCTTGAAGTAGGAGCGGCTGAGGCTGTTCCAGATGACATCGGACACCTTGCGCACAAGCTCCCGGGAGGAGCAGCCATCAGGACGGGGGTACAGGGACAGGTCCACGGCCCCCCGGATCTGGGCTGTGAACCGGGCGTAGAGCGCAGCCACGATGGACAGCTCAGCCACCGGGAAGTACAGGCGGGTCTGGGGGTCTGGCCCTGGGCGGGACTCGAAGGTGACCCCAGGGACGTTGGTGGGTAGGACGCGGTTCACAGCCAGGAAGTGCTCAACGAAGCCCAGGACCAGCGACAGCAGCACCAGGTCGGGCTCGGGCTGGCGCAGTTCAGCCTCGAACAGCCGGACCACAGCGGACACGGAGCGGAGTGGGAACAGCGCCTTCTGCCACGGCTTCAGCCCCATCCTGGGACCTGGAGGGGGAATGGGGGTTTATGGGGTGTTACAGGGCACTTTGGGGTGTCACAAAGTTCAAGGGCTCAACCGCACCACGGTGGGCATGGAGCAGGGACAGAGCCTTCTGCCACAGCTTCAGCACCGTGGGAAGGAATGTGGGGATCAGAGGGGGTTCCAGGGGGTTTGAGGGGTCCCAGCACCTCCTCCAGAGCTGGAGGCCAAGAGCGGGTACGGGAGGGGGGAGGGGGGAAAAAGGAGGAGTCACAGAGGGGATTGGGGGGTCAGGGGGAACAGCAGCTTCTGACCAAGCCCGAGGCCACAGAGGGGGCTGGGGGGGCACAGGGAATGGGGGGCGTTATGGGGACGCAGGGCTGGGGGACGAGTGTGAGGCCGGAGAGGGTTACAGGGGCAGGGAGGGGGTCGAGGGCTGGGCGGGCGTGTGGGGGGACCCCGGGGCTGCGAGCACCGGGACCCGCCCCCCCGGGGAACCCTCAAAGCGGCGGGAACCCTCAGAGACCTCCCGGACCCCGCCGCCGTCCCGGAACCACCCCTCCCGCCGTGGGGCCCGTGAGGCCCCGACCCCCACCCCGAGACCCCCCGAACCCCGACGAGACACCCCCGCCCTCACCGAGACCGCCGCCGGCGCGGGCAGCGCGGGGTCCGACGGGAGGGGGCGGGGCCTGCGGCGGCGGGGGCCGGAATTGGACGGGAGCTGAGGGCGGAAGAGGCCAGAATGGGCGGGGCGAGGCTGGTAACGTGGGCGGGGCTGCAAAGGGGCGTGGCTTAAGTGGGCGGTGCTCGGATTTGGGGGCGGTCTGTGCGGGGGGCGGGGGCTGCCGGGTGGGCGCGGCCTATGGGAGGGTCCCGCGGCCCCCACCCACGATTTCCCCCCGAATAACCCCAAACGTTCCGATTTCACCCCCAAATCCCCCCGATTTCATCCCAAACGGCCCTGAATCGGCCCCACCTCCCCCTCAGGCCTCACCAAATCCCGCCCCAGGCGCCCCCATCTCCCCCTAACCACCTCCCAAAGTGCCCCAAATCGCCACAATTCTTCCCCAAATCCCCTCTCTGCTCCCGCCAGTGCCTCAGTCTCCCACCAGTTCCCCCCAGACCCCCTCCGTATCCCTCAAATCCTCCCAAGGGCCCAATAAAATCTCCCCGCAGTGCCCTCCCAAATCCCCGCAATTCCACCACGTTCCCTCTAGCACCCCCACCCCGCCCCATGCAGGCAGCGGCGCCGGGGCCGTTCCGCCACGTCCTTTATTGGGGTCCGAGGGGATCCCGGGGGGCCCCGGGCGGGTCAGCGGCGCTAGGGCAGTCAGAGCCCCCCCCGTGGTCCTAGGGAGTTCTGGAGGGGGGGTCAGCGGCGCTGGGGGAGGCAGAGCCCCCCAGGCCGGGCCCGGGCAGTCCCGGCTTTGCAGGCACAGCGGAAGGAGCCGCTCGTGTTGATGCAGCGCTCGCGGGGGCAGCGGGGGGGCCCCCGGGGGTCCCGGCACTCGTCGATGTCTGGGCGGTGGGAGACACAGGTCAGGGATCCCAAAATACCGTCCCAGGACCCTCAATACTTTCCCCGCCACAGAACCCCCAAATACCCCCCTGGGGGTCCCAGCACTCGTTTATGTCTGGGGGTGAACACGGGCTTCAAGGACGCCCAAAACACCCCCATGGAATCCCCAGCCTCCCCCCAGAGCTCCAGCACCCGCCCATGACTGTGGCATCGGGTACCCCAAAATTCTCCCCAGGGATCCCAATATGTGGGGACGCTGGAGTAGGGGGGGTCCTGACCCCCCTCCCCCCCTCCCAGCCCTGGGACCCCAGGGTTTGGGGGTCCCGAGGCATTCAGGGTGATAAAGGGGGGCTTGGGGGTCCCCATTTTGGGAGGATCGAGGTCTCACCGAGGCAGCGGGTGCGGGTGGGGTCTGGCTGGAAGCCAGGGGGGCACTCGCAGAGTCCCCGGGGGGACCGGAGGCAGCGACCAGGGACCCCCCCGGGACAGGGACATTCAGCAGAGTCTTCCTCGGAGCTGTCGTCACCTAGGGGGGCACAGGGGGGCTGGGGGACCTGGGGTGGGGGGCAGGGGGGGAACTGGGGGTCCCAGGGTAGGAGGACCCCGGCTTTAGGGAACATGGCAGGGGCTGGGGTGCCCAGGATGGGGGGACCTGGTTATGGGGGGCCTAGAGCCAAGTTTTGGGGTCCCATGGGGTAGAGGACCTTTGGCTGTGGGGCACAGGGCCAAGGTTTGGGGTGCCCAGGATGGGAATCCCAGGGCTGAGGGGTCCCTGAGGGGCTCAGGGCTGAGCTTTGGGGCCCCAAGGTGGGATCCCAGGGGCTTTACAGTTCCCAGGGGGCTTGGGGGCCCCAGGGGAGGTGGGTGTTGGGGGTCTGGGTTTTGGGATCCCACGATTGTCAGGGGTCCCAGAGGGTTTGAGGGAGAAGGTTTTGGGGTCCCACCTCTGCGGGCCCCCTCCAGGCCGAGGGGGCTCACGTCCCAGAAGGACTTGCTCTCGCTCTGTGAGGGGGGGCAGGGCAGGCCTGGGGGGGCCCCACATCATCCCCTGCCCCCCAGGCAACCCCCACCCCCACATCACCCCCTGTGTCCCCCCCACCCAGCACCCCCTGCCCCCAGGACCTTCAGCAGCTCCCCCAGATCCCATAGAAACCCCCAGATCCCATAGGGACCCCTCCACAGCCCATGGGGACCCCCCAGACCACCAAGATCCCACAGAGACCTCCAGATCCCATGGGGACCCCCTAGAGGACCCTAAAGGCCCCATATTCCCCCAAATATCCCCCAGACACCCCCAGAGGCCCCCCCTCCTAGCCCCCCCATATCCCTCCCATTTTCCCCCAGAGAGCCCCCCCAAAATCCCAAGGGAACTCCTCGGAGACCCCCTCCCTGTCACCCCCAGGACTCCCCCAGAGGCCTCACATCCCCCGTAGGGACCACAGAGCCCCCCTATAGCCCCCCCAAATCCCCTCCCAAGACCCCCCACAGCCCACCCCACACCACCCATGCCCCTCCAACCCTCCCCCAACCCTCCCCCTGTCACCTGGGGGTCGGGGGGGGCAGGGCCGGCAGTGGGGGCCCCAGCCGGCCGCCCCCCGGCAGCAGCACTCGTCCAGTGTGAGGGCCCCCCCCCCGAAGGGCGCCCCACAGACCCCCTCATCCCCCCGCCGCTGCCAGCACACGTCCCGCCATTCCGGGGGGGGCCGCTCCGGGCCAGGGGAGCGCTCTGCGGGCACAGGGAGGGGGCCACAGGTCAGGGACCCCCAAACACCTCCCCGTAGGACCTCCAATACCCACCCGGGGGTCCCAGCACTCATTGGTGTCTGGGGGTCACACGAAGGGGCACACGGGGATCACACGGATGTGCCTCTTGCACACCCACCAACCCCAGGCCTCCCGGGGGTCTCACCACGCTCGGGGAGGGTCTCACCGTGCTCGGGGGGGGGAAGGCAGCGCCGCAGCCCCGGGTGGTACCGCGCCCCCGGCCCGCAGGTGCAGCGGAAGGAGCCGCGCGTGTTCTCACACGCCCCGTCCACGCAGTTCGACTCGTCCAGGCACTCGTCCACGTCTGGGGGGGGGGCGGGGGCTCGTGAGGACCCCTCAGCAGCACAGGGACCCCCAGGGACCCCCAGGGATCCCCAACACCCCGGGGACCTGCAGGGACTCTCAGGGATACCCTTGGCACTGCAGGGACCCCCAGCAGGCCCAGGGACCTCCAAACACCCCACACCTCCCCAGGGACCTTCTGGGACCCCCTGCTTGCCCCTCAGACCCCCCATGGTCCCCGGCCCCCCTTACCCAGGCACTGCCGCAGGGCGCTGTCGTAGTCAAACCCAGCCTTGCAGTAACACTCGTAGCCTGGCTGGGTGTTCACGCACTTCCCCCCCTTGCAGATCTCGGCCCCGAACAGCCCGCACTCATCGATGTCTGGGGGAGGACCCCCGGGGGGCTCAAGGTCAGGGACTCTCCCCCCAGGGTACCACCAGGGGGACAGGGACCACCCTGGAGACACAGGACCCTCGGGACAGGGGGGACCCCAGAGCACAGAGATGCCCCCAGGGGATGGGGGCACACAGGGGCGGTCCTGGGGAGTGTCTCACCCCGGTGTGCTGGGACTCCGTAGTCAAGGCCATTGTCATCCTGGATGAAGCCTCTTCCATCAGGACAAAGCTCCACGAACTCAGCTGGGGGAACCAGAGGGGTGAAAGGGGGGGTCCTGAATGCCCAGACCTCCCCTGGAACCCCCAAACTGCCCCTGGTGATCCCAGACTGCCCCTGGAGACCCTAAAGTGTCCCCCAGGACCCTCAGAGCCCCCTCCCATCGGGACAGAGCACCAGAAACTCGGTTGGGGGTGAGAGGGGGGTCAAGTCCTCTTAGACCTGCAGAAGCCCCCCACAGAGGGGATGGAAATAGGGTTACACGTGGCTGGGGACACCCGAGCCCCTCCAGGGTTCCCCCCCCTAGGGTTCTCCCCCCCGTACCCGAGGAGAGGGGAAGGCAGGGGTAGACCCTGCACAGGACCTCCCAGCCCCTCCGCCAGGCCCCCCAGGACGCTCCCCAGGCTCCCCCTGTACCTGAGGAGGGCAGGGGGCAGGGGTACACCTCACACAGGTCCCCCCACCCCGCCCCCACGGAGCAGCAACACTCCCCCCGTGTGACGTTGGTCCCCAAAACGGCGTCGCAGAACACGGGGAGCTCCAGGCTCAGGTAACACTCCTTGCGTGGGGCGGGGGGCTCCCGAGCTGCAGAGAGGGAAGGAAAGGGGCATCACTGGGACCCCAGAGACTCTTCAGAGTCCCAGGGACCTCCCGGAGACACCTCCCCACACACATCTCAGGGACTCCCCAGGGACCTCCCAAAGATCCCCCCCAAAGACCACCTCTCCTTAGCCCCAAAGATGCCCAGAGACTTCCCAGGGATGGCTGAGACCTCCAGGAACAGCCCCCCCAGCCCCCTCTTCAGACCCCCAGGGACACCTCAGACCCACAAAAGCTCTTGCGCAGCCCCAGGAGCCCCCTAACGACCCCACTCGACCTCCCTGGGACTCCCCAGACCCCCAGGGAGCCCCACAGAACCCCAGGGACCCCTCAGAAATGTCCCCAGACCCTCCGTGACCTCCCAGGGACCCTCCAGACCCCCAAGAGGCACCCCCAGACTCCCATGCCCCCCTCTCACAGAGGCAGCGGCGCCCATCAGGCCCGGGGGTGTAGCCGGGGGGGCAGCGGCAGCTGAATGACCCCTCGAGGTTGGTGCAGGTGCCGGGGGCGGGGCACAGCCCGGGGTCCAGCGCACACTCGTCAATGTCTGGGGGTAAAGGGGGGGCACGGGGTTCATGCAATGCTCAGGGAGACCCCCAGGGAACCCCCACGGCCCCCCCACCTCGCACAGGGCTTGTGCAAGAAAGTGGGGGCACCCGAAGGGTCCTCCTCAGACACTCACAGGGACCCCCCAGAGATCCCCCCAGGAATTCCCCCAGCCCTCCCCTGCATGATGGGGGTCTCCGCACACACACACAGGCCGAGCATCCAGAGAGAATGGGGGGGCGTGTGGGGGGGAGGTATGAGGGGCTGTTTTGGGAGGAGACTGTTTTGTGGGAGCTGTTCGGGGGAGCTGTTTTCAGGGCTATTCTGGGGGGTCTCGGGGTCTCCGCACTCACCCTGGCAACGGCGGCCGTGCAGCAGCGCGTAGCCAGGGGGGCACAGGCAGCGGTAAGACCCCACAGTGTTCACGCAGTCGCCACCCACACACGCGGCTGCGAACTCGCACTCGTCGATGTCTGGTGGGGGGAGAAACGGGCCCCCTGTGTGCAGGAAGGATCCCCCCACCCTATACACCTCCCCACCTGGACACCTCCCAGACACCCCAGACACCCCCATGCACACACACACAGGCACCCCCTCCCGGAAAAATGTCCCACTCCCGAAATCCATATATGCCCCCCACCGACCCCACTCAGCCACCCCAGATTTGATGGTCCCTTGGCAGCAGGGGAGGGTCCCCGACCGACTGCACCCCCAGCACCCCCCCGGATGTGGGGGTACCTTGGCAGCGGGGGGGGTCCCGCGCCGGCTGCAGCCCAGGGGGGCACTGGCACTTGTAGGAGCCGGGGGTGTTGACACAGCCACCCCCGGGGCAGAGCCCTCCTGCCTCACACTCGTTCACATCTGCACAACCCCCGTCAGCCCCTGAGCTGTGGGGGGCTTTGGGGGCCAGGGGGGTCCTTTGAGGGGCAAAGGGGGTCCTGGGAGGAAGCAGGGATGGGGGCCCTGGGTGGGGGTCCCAGGGTGCTCTGGGTCAGGGGGAGAGGTCAGGGATGGGGTCCCCGGGGAGGACTTGAGGGGGGCCCAGGGTGGGGGAGATGTGGATATTGGGGTCTCTGTGGTGGGGTTCTGGGGGAGGGAGTCCCCAGGATAAAGAGGTCTCCAGGAAAAGGGGTCCTAAGGGATCCCAGGCTTCCTGGGGAAGTTTAGGGGTCCCAGGGATGGTGACTGAGGCAGACACCATTGGGGCTGTGGAAGCCAGGGGGGTGCACAGGGTTCCTGGGGGGTCCCAGGAAGGGATCTTGGGGGGTTTGGGAGAGTGCCGGGGGGTCCCCAGGGGGTGCTGACCGAGGCAGGCGCCATTGAGGCCACGGAAACCGGGGGGGCAGGGGGTGCACACAAACCCCCCAGGCTGGTTCTCACACTTGGCCTCAGGGCACGTCCCCACATCCAGGCACTCGTTGATATCTGGGAGGGGGACAGGGGGGGACATGGGGGGGACCCCACAGCATCCTGTACTGGGGGCCTGCAGGGTCACCTGACCCTGTCCTTGGTGTCCCTGTGTCCCCACCCAGTGTCCCCCCCCCCTCACACCCCATGCCTGTCACCCTCCAGTGTCACCTTCGCAAAGGGGGGGCCGGGAGCCCTTGCGCCGGTACCCCGGATGACACTCGCACTTGTAGTGCCCGGGGACATTGGCGCAGGTGCCGCCGTCCCCGCACACGTCACCCTTGGCACATTCGTCGATGTCTGTGGGGACAGGCGGGGTTACAGGCCCTGTTCCCAACCCTGGCCAGCATCCCCAACCCTGTCCCGTGTCCTGAACCCTGTCCCATGTCCCCAACCCAGGCCAGTGTCTCCAACGCTGTCCTGTGTCTCCAACACCGGACAGTGTCCCCAATCCCAGACCGTGTCCCCCACCCTTTCCCCAGGCTCTGTGTCCCTGTGTCCCCATGTCCCCTGTGACCCCATGCCCCCCCACATACCCCTCACGTCCCCAGGGCCTTGAGTTCCCTGTGACCCCATAACCCTTGGGACCCCCCCAGCTCCTGTACCCCCTCCCCGTACCCCCTATGAGCCTTGTGACCCCAGCCACCCCTTCCCCCGCTGTGTTCCCCCTCGGGCCCCCCGTACCTGCACAGGTGCGCAGCCCCTTGTGCAGGCGCAGCTGGAACCCACGGTGACAGTGACATGTGTAGGAGCCACCCGTGTTCATGCAGACGCCACGCCCAGCACCGCATGGCTCAGCCTCACACTCGTTCACATCTGTGCACGTGTGGCAGAGCGTGTCAGCATGTGGCACCAATTGCAGCAGAGAGTGTCAGCGTGTGTCACTGTGTGTGTCACTGCGTGTGGCAGAGCATGTCAGAGCATGTCACCATGTGTGTCAGACTGTGTCACCACGTGTCAGAGCATGTCACCACACGTATCAGAGCGTGTCACCACATGTGTGACCCCCCATGTCCCCACAATGTGTCAGAGCGTGTCACTGCATGTGTAAGCCCTCCCAGCCCGCCGTGCCCCCCGTACCAGTGCAGTAGCGGCGCTGGGGGTGCCAGCGGTACCCCGGGAAGCAGAGGCAGCTGTACCCCCCTGGGCCCATCACACACTCCCCGGGGCCACAGATGTTCCGGTTCAGTTTGCACTCGTCCGTCTCTGGGGGTACAGGGGGGCTCTGGGGGGCTCAGGGGGTCCCAAAGGGTCCCATGAGGTCCAAGGGGTCACAGGAGGGCTCAGGGGAGGTCTCAGGGGCATCTCAGGGCGATCCCAGAAAGATTGAGGGGTTCCAAGGTGTTCCAAAGGATGTTAGAGGGGGTCCCAGGGAGGTCTGGGGAACAGCAGGGGTTTCTCGGGGTCCCAGGGGGCTCTTGAGGGTCCAAGGGTAGGTCCCAGGGGTGTCTGGAGGGTTCCTGGGGGGTCTCAGGGAGTCTGGGGGTCCCAGGGGTGTCTGGGGCTTCTGGAGGGTCCCAGAGGGTCCCAAGGGGTCCCAAGGGGTCCCAGAGAGTCCAGAGGTCCCAAGGAAGTCAGGGAGATCTCAGCAGGTCACAGAGGGGCCCAGGGGGCTCCCAGGTGTGTTGGAGATCCAGGGGGTTCCAGGGGGGTCCAGGGGGGTCCAGGGGTTCCCGGGGGTCCTCACCAGTGACCTGGGTGGGCGCGATCTCCGCGGCACTGCGGGTCAGCTGCTCCGGGGGCAGCCGCCACAGCGGGGCCGGTGTGGGCCGGGCCACCAGCGCTGGGGACATGCCGTGGGACAGGGGCACAGGGACACGGACCCCACAGGGGCCCTGTCCCCTTGTGTGTCCCACCCCATCCCAGCCCTGTCCCCATCCTTGTCCTTGTCCCTGTTTGTGTCCCCAAACTGTGCCCAAACTGACCCCAACCCATTCTGGTCCTCATGTCCCTGTCCCCTCCTCTCTGTGCCTAGGACTCCTCTGTCCTGGCTCACCCCTGCCCACACTGGCCCCATCCATCATATCCCCATCCATGTCCCCATCCCTGTCTCCTGCCCCCGAGGGCTCCAAGGCTCCCCCAGCCCCTCTGTGTCCCACCCTGTGTCCCCATTTCTGTCCCTCCCCTGTTCCCCCCATCTTGTCTCCCCCTTACCAGGGTACTGGGGGAGGTCGCTGCTCCCTGGGGGCTGCTCCAGGCCCTGCTCCTCCAAGGGGCTCAAGAACGCCGGGAGCTGGAAGGCGGACACAGATGTCCCCTCTGGTCCCCCACCCTCCCTCTAGCCCCCCCAGGACCCCCGGAAAAAACCCCAACCCCCCCACTCCCTCCATAGGCCCCCAGGACTCCCCCAGTCCCCCTGTGCCTCCTGAGTCTCTCCCCATCGTGCTTGTCCCCCCTATTTCCCCCCATGTTCCCCCCCAACGTCCCCTCCCGCATCCACCCCCATGTCCCCCTGTGCCCTCGCATCCCGTCCCCAACATCCCCCCAGTGTCTCTATGTCCCACACGCTCCCCACACTCACCATGGCCGGGAGGGTCACAGCTGTGGGGGGAGGGGGCAGTGAGACCCCAAACTACCCCCCCACCATGGGGTGGGGGGGGGGGGAACACACAAAACAGGGGGTCACATGGGGACATGAGCAGCCCCAGGGGGGTCCAGGGTCATGGGGGGGAGGGGACAGGACACAGGGGGGCACAGGGGACATAGGAGGGGGGATGGGGGACAGAGGAACACTGGGGGGAGGACAGGGACGGGGGGATGAGGGACATGGAGGGGGGGACACCAAGAACCCCAGGGGACTTGATGGGGGACACAGAGGAGTATGGCAACTTGGTGGAGTCACAAGGTCATGGGGGGCTCCCAGGGGAGATGGGGGGAGGCACAAGGAGGGGTCGTGGGAGTCCAGGGGGACAGAGGATCCCCCAGGAGACATGGGGGGTATGGGGGACATGGGGGAAGGAGGGGATAAGGACTGGGAGGGAAACAGGAACTGGGGGGGACCCCAGGGGACGGGGGGTCACAGAGGGCACGGGGAGTGCCCGACCTGATGGCAAGGGCGTGTCGGGCGGCGCAGGGCTGGGGATGGGTGGGGGCGGCCGGGGGGGCCGCTCTGGGGTCCCGTCGGGTTGGATATGGAGGGTGAAGTCACTCTCGCCCTGGATCGTGAGGGTCTGGTGGGATGTGAGGACGTGGTACCCCTTCCCCGCTGGGCAGATCGCCTTGAACGCAGCTGGGGGGCACCAGGGGGTCAGGAGGGCCTCCGGCGGGATGCCCAAACCAGGCTGGAATTCCCCGGTTCCTGTCACCCCCACGAACATGACCAGGACCCCCTTGGATTGTGAGGGGCAGGTGGCCTTGAACACATCTGGGGGGGCACGGTGGGAACAGGGGGGCCCCCAAATGGGGCTAGGGTCCCCCACGCTGCCCCTGCAGCCCCAAACCAGTGCTGTCGGGGGGGGCACTGACTCCTCCAGACTCCCGTGACCCTCCCATACCATTCGGGGGGGCAGCGCTGGCAGCGATTCCCCCCGGGCCCCGCAGCCCCCATGACCCCTCCATACCGGTGCCATCGGGGGGGCAGCGCTGGCAGCGGCCCCCCCAGGCCTTGCCCACGCTGCAGCAGCAGGTCCGGCGGGTCAGGCGGGTGGGCAGGGGGTGTTGGCACTGCTGTGCCCCCGACACCAGCCGGAAGCACAGACCCCGCTCCTCACCTGGCTCTGCTGCGGGAGGGGGGAGAGGGGGGTGTCAGCTCCCTCAGAGACCCCCCCAAGACCCCCAGAAGCCCCAAGCTCCAGAGCCCCCACTCCTTGCTGAGCTACACTGCAGGGGGGAGGGTCTCAGCACTCTCAGTGACTCCTCCAGGGACCCCTGAGACCCCATCCCAGCCATCCCTGTCCACAGGTCCTGGTCTTGGGGGGCCTCAAGACCCCCAAACCCCCCTGCGCTCCCAGGGCCCCCAGCTTCCCCATCAGCCCCCCGGGCCCCCCATACGCAGGCACTGGCTCCGGGAGGGTCCCAGGACGTGCCCAGCTGAGCAGGAGCAGCGGAAGCTGCCCTGGGTGTTGCGGCACTCGCCGGGCTGGCACACGCCGGGCAGGGCACACTCGTTAATGTCTGTGACAGGTAGAACACACCTAAGCCAGGCACGACACACCTGACATAGGTATGACATACCTGACATGGGTAGGACACACCTGGCAAAGGTATGACACACCTCACACAGGTACAACACACTTGAACCCATCCCACACAGCCCCGACCCCACACAGCCCCCCCCACTCGCCAAGACACACTGATTGGTGTCTGACAGGCATGACACAGGTGTGACAGAAGTATGAACACACCTGAGCCCCACGCACTCCTTGACACCCCTGCACACGCTGGGCAAGGCACACCCAATGTCTGTGACACATGTGAACACGTGTGAACACACCTGCACCCACCACACACACACACCTGACCTATCACATGCGCCCCTGCACCCACCACCCACACACGTGACATCACACACCCCTGCACCCACCACACACACACCTGACCCACCACACACACACCTGGCCCTGTGCAAGCCCCTGTACCCCTCACACACCTGCTGGACATTCACACACACATGTCCCCCCCCACGCTCCCTGTGCCCCCCGTGTTTCCCCCCACGCCCCCCTGTGCCCTCCCCATGCCCCCCCGTACCCTGGCAGTGGGAGCTGTTGAGCCGTGTGTAGCCCTGGGGGCAGTCTCCCCCACGCGCCCCCCGCGCCGCCTTCGGGGACCCCGACCCTGCAACAGTCCCAGAAGCCCCCGTCACCCCCAGCACCAGGAGGGACACAGTGGGGCTGGACACTTGGGTCCCCCCTGGAGTGGGGGGACCTGTGGGGCCCTGAGGTGAGGGGACCCTTGGGCCTGGCCCTGCCTGGGTGGGGGCTCCCTGGGGGAGGGTCCTACTGGGGACATGTGAGGAAGGGTCCCCTGGATCGGGGTCACCCGGGTTTTCCCAGGATGGTGCGGGGTGTTCCCAACATCTGGGTGGGGGGAATTCCTGGGTGGGGGAATCTGGGGGTTTGAGGGGCTTGGGGATGGCAGGGGGGGTCCCCACTCACCCTGCAGGTGGGGTTGGGAGGGTTCAGAGGGTTCCTACTCACCCTGTAGGTGGGGGCACTTGTGGCACTTGCTCTGGCCCCAAGCGCTGCCGATGCTGCCACAACAATCCTCGAGCTTGGTGAGCCCCGGGAGGGGGTTGCTGCCACACTGGCGGGAATCAGCGTAGGGGATTCAGCAACCCAAATACCCCTGACACCCCCCCACCCAAACAGCCACTCCCTGCACTCCCAGGGACCCCCGAGGACCCCCATCAGCAATCTTTGAGTTTGGTGAGCCTGGGGAGGGGGTAACTGCTGCACTGGGCAGGTGTGGGGTGGTCAGCACCCTAAATACACACCTGAATCCTTAAAAAAACCCCTTGCAAAGCCAGACAAGCCCTGAAACCCCAAATCTCCCAGCCCTCCATGCCCACCATCCCCCCTCAATATTGCTCTGCATCCCCAACAACCCCCTCAACCTCAAATGCCCCCAAGCCACCCCCAGCTCCCCCCTCACCGAGTGCTTGGGCAGGGTCTCCTGGAAGCAGCGGCCCAGAGGTTTGTGGGTGTGGGGCCGGGGGGGCGCAGGGGGTTTGCTGCCTGCGGGGGGCTGGGCGGGGTGCGCCAGGAGCCCCCCGCTGCCTCGGGGGGCCCCCTCAGGGGGCCGTGGTTCGATCCGGTGAACCTGCACTGAGGCCTCGGGGGGGTGATGGACCCGCACGTTCACCAGCGGCGGTGGCACCTGCGCTGGGGGCAGCAGCACCTGGGACCCCCAAACCCAGCACCAGCACCCTGGAACCCCCCAAACCCAGCACTGACAGCACTGACACCCTTGGACCCCCGGAACAGGAACCTGGGACACCCTGAACCCTCAAACACAGCACTGGCACGCTGGGACGCCCCAGCATGGACGCCCCAGGACCTCCTGGGCCCCCAAACCCGGCATCTGTGCTGGGGGCACAGACACCTGGGACCCCCCAGCACCCCCTGACAGGCACCGGTGGTATGGGTACTCTCAGACATGTGACCCCCAGAACCCCCTGCTGCCCAAGATCCCCTCCCCACACCCCTGAGCCCCCCATACACCCTTAGATCCCCAAGCTCCCTCAGCCCCGGGTACCTTCAGATGAGTGGTGCCCAGGCCCCAGGGGCACCACAAAGGTGGCGTGGCTGATGTGCCCTCCTCCGTGCCCCCCGCCATGGGCTGCCCCGGAGGGGGGCTCGGGGGGGGCCGCTGCCCCCCCAGGGCCGTCAGCGATGACCTGGACGGCATAAACTGCAACCTTGGAGCCCAGGGGGGGTTCAGGGGGGGCATCAGGGGGCGCGGGAGGGGGTGGCAGGAGGGGCCCCCCCCCACGCCCCCCCGCGGGGACCTGGCAGAAGCGGCCGGTGAAGTTGGGGGGGCACAAACAGTGGGAACGGGAGCTGCACTGGCCCCCGTTCATGCAGGGCAGGGGACACACCACTGTGGGGGCAGAACAGGGGTCACACAGAGCCCATCACATCCACTGAGCCGCCCCACCCCCTCCAACCCCCCCTTAACCCCTCAGGTCCTCCCGAGGCCCCAAACCCCCTGAGCCCCCCCCAGACCCTCTCAAGCCTCCCCTAACGCCCTAAGCCCTGAGATCCTCTGAACCCCCCTGAATCCTCCCAAGCCCCTCCCAAAGGCCCCCAGACCCCTCTTGCAGGGCCCTCCGAAGTCCTTGTCCCACCCTGTCCCTATGCCATCCTAGCCCCATCCCGGTGCCATCACATTCCCATCCCCAGGGTTCTCGTTCCCATCCCTACCTCCATCCCACACCACCTCTGTCCCATCCCACCCCATCCCTGCCCTCGTCCTGGGCCCTGTACACAACCCTGTCCCCACCGCTGTCCCACCCCATCCCATCCCTGTCCCCATCTTCATCTCAGTCCTGGTGCTGTCCCAATCCTGTCCCCAAACCTGTGTCATCCTGTCCCCATCCCATCCCTGTCCCCATGTCCACATCCCTAGTCCCGGTGTCACCCACTCTGAAGCCGGACCTGGTCAGGGTGTCGGCCGCATGCCTGACCCTGTCCCATCCCTGTCCCGGTGTCCCTGTGCCCGTGTCCCTGCCCCTGTCCCGGTGCCACTCACCCACTCTGAAGCCGGACCCCGTCAGGGTGTCGGCCGCGTGCCCGTTCTCTCCGATCAGGGTCATGTTGGAGCCGGGCTGACACGAGTCCCGGCACAGCCCCTTCAGACACGTCCTCCGGCAGATCAGGGGGGCGAAGACCACCTTGAAGCGCTCGCGGGCCACGGCCGCGCCCCCCCCGTGCCCCCCCAGCGCCGTCAGCGCCGTCAGGGCCACCACCCAGAGCCCCCCCCAGCGCCACATGGCGACCCCCGACCGCGGGACCCCCGGGAACCCCGACCCCAGCCCCGCGAGGGGCGAGAGCTCGGGGCCAGATGCCGGGGACCCCTCGGGGGGGGTCCCGGACCCTGGGGTCCCTCAGGGGGTTCTTCCGGAGGCCTGGAACGCTTGGGGGAGTCCCAGATGCCTGGGTCCCCTATGGGGGAATCCCAGATGTCTGGGGCCCTCTTGGAGCTCTCCTGGACCCCTCTCAAGGGGCTCCCACACCCCCTCCAAGCCCTGAGGCCGAAGGTCCCCCTCTGGGGGTCTCCCGGGCTCCGGGGCCCCTTGCGGGGTGTGGGGTCCCCTCTGGGGGTGTCCCAGAGGCCGGAGTCCCCTCACCGGATGCTGGGGTCCCCTCGGGGATGTCCCGGGCTCCAGAGTCCCCTCGCCGAACGTGGGGTCCCGTCTGGGGATGTCCTGGACACGGGGTTCCCCCGGGTCGGGTCGGGGTGGGGGGCTCCCGCCGGACTCCCGAGTTCCCGCGGCCGCCCGGGATGGCGCTGGAATGGGGGGAGGGACGGGGGGGCCCGGGCGGGGGAGGGGGGCGGGGGCCGG
>JAYRBT010000269.1:0-18405 GCA_036023395.1 Myiotriccus ornatus | reverse complement strand
TGCTGGGCTGTTCCCAGGGCTGGAGCAGCTCTGCAGGGGGGTGTCCCCTGAGGGGCAGAGGGGCACAATCCCCCTGTGGGATGGAGAACCTGCAATCCCCTGTGCTGTGCAGGGCACTTCTCAGGAGAGCGGGTTTGGGGTATTTTTGGTGTCAGGTCTCTCAGAGGAAGCAGGGAATTACAGTTCCAGGCGTTTCTCCCCCAGGGTACCAAGCCAGGAGCTGAATAGGCTGGTGCTTCCCCAAACCCCCAGCCCCAACCCTATTTCTGACTTCAAACCCTCCCTATTTACTGATCTGGTGCTGTGCAACCTGCCTTGCCAGGTTTTTCAGTCTCACCAAGGTTATTGAGTTATACCCACGGCTTGCACGCTTGTGTTACATTCCAGATGGCTCCTTTTCTGATTAATCTCAGCAATTTTGCTGTTGTTGCTCCTCGCTGCTCTATTGCTGCTAAGTGATGCTTTTCTGGTGTTACGATTTTCTTTTTCATTAAAGATCCATTTTGTAAAGAATTGCAGAAAAATATTCCCTTTCCTCTTTCCACTCCATGACTTCGTGGGCCAAGCTCCGACATAGAAAATGCTCTGGAAATGCTCCCTCTTGTTATTTATTGTTCCCCTCACCCCTGTGCCTGCCCAGGATCCTTTGGGATCCCTGCAGGAGTGACAAGGTCTTTGCTTGTACAAGGGAAAGACACTCAGTGTCTTAGCCCTTTCCTCCTGTATCCCTAAAGGAATTCCATGATCATTCAGCTTTATCTCAGATTGAACTGGTTGGAACTTCTGGGGAAAAGAAAAAGCCCCATTTCTGAATGTTTCAAACAGCTCGAGGGTGTAGTGACAATGAGCTGGTGCTTCCCATCCTGCTGAAGACACTGATGGGAGAGCACAGGGACATTTCGGAGTTCATGGAATGGTTTGGGTTGGAAGGGACCTTAAGGATCATCCAGTGCCACCTCCTGCCATGGGCAGGGACACGTTCCACTAGCCCAGGTTGCTCCGAGCCCCGTCCAGCCTGGCCTTGTTTGAGAAACACCTGCGAAAGGATGGTGAGAACTGAAGCACAGGAAGCCAAAGGAATTTGATTTGAATGGTGTCATTTCCTTTTGGGGTGTTCTAAAGTGCAGCCTCAGCTGAAAGGAGCTGTTGGGAGTGAAGACAAGCACGGAATAAATATAGAAATGAGCTGCAACAGCCGGTGAGACCTTCCTGGGGACAGGTTGGTGATGCTCCGAACTCGTTCTGCATCTGCAGGAGGAGGCTCAGCAGATGGACCTCAGTTCAGCTGGTTCTGCCCAGCCAGGGCATGAGCTGTGTCAGTTTATAAGTGAATATTCTGGCAAGTCCTTGACATTTTTTCAACATCTTTCTTCCTGGGAAAGAATATATCGGAGTTATCCTGCTTTTTAGAGCCAGTAGCAGTAAAAGAACATTCCTTGTGAAGTACTGAAGATTCCTTGCCATTTATTGGGAAAGTAAGGACGTGCCAGTGGAACTTTTAATTTCCTGTGCTCTTACCAAACCTCATCTCTCATTTGCTGGTCTGGATTTGTGAAAATGCAGCATTTTTAAGAACTGGGGGTAGTTTTTTAACTCAGAGCCAGGCGGAATTCACTGTTTCATCCCCCGGGTGTGATGCATGTGAAGATACATTGAATATTCAGGACCCTTTTGTGATAGAATTACAAATAATGGCCCAGTGTTGTAGCTCTCAGTTATATATAAATTGTAAAGACAGGCCAAATAATATTTTCCTCTTGGAAACACCTTGTTCTTGTGAAATAATATCTACACCTGACTCGCTGGTCACTTTTACAACTTAACTAGCAGTGGATTGGAATATAAAAATAATATGAGAGAAAGGCTAAAATTGTAAATACACCTGTTTATGGTACATTTTAGATTGTCCATCTGTGGCAGAGTTTTCCCCGTTCCTTTCCTTCCTCTTTTTGGCAAACACAGGTGGTTTTAACCTCCTGGGGTTTGGCTCTAAAGCTTCTTCCTTCAGGGCTTTATCAGGCTGGACCATCCCTGCTTTCCACTCTAAATCCTGTCTCAGAGCCTGGCCTACATTTCAGGTCAATATTTGTATTTTTCAGAGAAGAAAGGCAGGAGGAAATGAAAGAGAACTAAGGCAATCCTTTCAGTAGGGGGGAAATGTGGCCTTTTCAGGGCAGGGAATAAAACAACGCAGGGCCAAGGTCTCCCTGTCATCTCTGCAGGAGCCCGTGGGTGAGCAGGAGGAGCTTTCTCCTGTTACCATCTCTTGCCCGGGAGGCAGATCCATGGACAGGCAGCTGTGCCAGGTCTGGAGCTCATGGTTACATCTGGAAAGTACATTTAAATCCGACTTGGACAAAAGCAGAGGAAAGAACAACTTTCCTCTCACCTCTGCCAGTTGGCAATGGGAGCTGGTGGGAATACAGCTTCCCTACATCCCTTTTCTCCCCTCCAGCCCTGACATTTCGGTGAAAACCAACGTCAGTTCTCTTGGAATCTTGCTGTGAACGGGCAGTGTAGGGGCAAGCCCTGCCCGTGAGGTGTCTCCCCGGGTTTGGGGGGATGCAGTGCCCTGGGGTGTCCCTGTGCACATTCCCGTGGCTGTGCTGAGTGCCAGCTGATTTCCAGCCCCGGAGCCTGGCTTTTCCCTCGCCCTCCCCAGCAGCTCAAGCACCACTCGAGCTCCGTGTGGGAGCTCTTGTTGAGGACTGAAGTGGCCCTAATCCTGGAGAGGATGAACTTACAGAGCACCTAAAGCACAGCTTCCCTCCTGAGTAGGAGCTGCCTCAGGCAGCCAGGCTGAGATTCATCCCTTGGCTCTGCCTCTGGATGAGACTCCAGTGCTGGACACTCGAGCATCCTGCTCCTTCCAGCCTTGGCAATGGACCCTTCCCATCTGGGCTGGGACATCAAGATTCCCGGGCAGAGTCCTTCCCTCTAGGGCTGCCTGTGGGGCGGTTTCCCTCTGCCCTCAGTCCACCTCTTCAGCCCTGCCCTTTAATTTCAGGTGGCCCATGGAAGCAGCAGAACAGTGGGAAAGCTCTTGGAATGTGTGGAGGAAGAGCCTTAGAGCAAAGCCTTGGGGACAGAGGTGGCTTTTCCCGGCAGGGACGGGGCCACAGGCGCTTCTCTGTGCCAGGAGCATGAGACCCCAGGTCAGGGAGGGCAGTCCCAGGAGGAATCCCATCAGAGCTCCAGCATTAGGGCAGAGTAAAACACCTCCTGTTTACAGGTCAGTTAGACACAGGAATATTTTATGGGGGTTTTTTGATCACTGAATGAGGCCTTGGCAGGGCTGCCCAGGGAGGTTTGGAGTCCCCACCCCTGGAGGTGTTGAAGAGCTCCCTGGGGCCATGGCTGGGGTGGGCTGGGCAGTGCTGGTCGATGGTCGCGCTGGATGGGCTGGGAGGGCTTTTCCAGCCTCACCAACCCAGGGATCCTGTGGCTCCGTGACTTGTGGGCGAGCTGGGACCACCCGCCCCGCTCCCTGCAGCCGCCTTGGCTCAACACCCGAGCACCAGGCAGGGCTCAGTCCATCATTTTCCCTTTTCCCGACGCGAAGTTCCTCGGAGGAAGGAGCTGAGCAGCGGGAGGTGTTTGTCACCGCGGATGACGCGGTGATGGAATGATGTGTCGAGTCGTTTGACTCAGAGCCCGAGCGTTTACAAACAAAAGGGGAGCATCATCCCCGTCTGCCCGTGAGTCAGGACATGCTCCGCATTCCCGGTGACACGCGGCACCCCCGCGGCCGAGGGGCCGGGAGATGGGAATTCACCGAGCAGCGGCTCTGGACGGAGCTGCGAGTGATTAATGAGCTATTAAGTGGCGGGAACTTCAGCCTGCTGGGAATGCTCCAGAGGAGAGCTGCGCTGGGATTCTCTGCTCGCGGTGATGGAAAGGGGCTATTTACCCTCCTGGTGCTGTTTATCCCGAAACAGCCGTAAATAAGCGTTGCTTCTCTCAGGAAACAAACTCCAGGAGGAGCTGGAGCAGCAAAATGTGTCGTTGCTGTTGTAGTTGTAGCAATTATTGCTGCGGCTCAGCCTGGATGTGGCATTATCCCTGTTTGGTTTAGGCTCTTGGGTGCAGTGCCTTTCCCTGTTGGAATTCAGGGGGACTGACACCGGAGTGCAGGGGTTTTGTGGCTGGAATGATGGGAACACGCTGCCTTGCTGTCTTTTCTGTGCCCCCAAACAGTTTTAGAATTGCTTTGACAATATTTGCAGTAAATTGGAGCTTTAAATTATGAGGACCAGGAGACAAATTTAATTTAGTTGTGGTTTGTTTGTTTGTTTTTTCCAAGTTGCTTTATTCTAACAAGTTTTTGCAGCAGTGCTTGAAGTGGTTTTCATGTCCATGGTGTTTTCTGTTTCATCAGGTGCTTCACAACCCCTCTGGTGCTGCCTGCAGCAATCCTGCATGGGGAAAAAGTGCCAATAATTCGATTCCCAAGTAGTGCAGAGCAGTTGAAGTGACTGGTGTGGGACATAGATCGAGGCAGCAGCAAAGCTGCCAGTGCCATATTAGTGCCCTTTGTGTGCTGGAGGATTTGGGATCTCCTGGCTGTGCTTTGTGTTCCTATCCACATGTGCTGCTTGGGGAGCAACATTCCTGGAGGTCCCTGTGCCCTTCCAGCGCTGTTCCAACGCCAGCTCTGCCCAGCCTGGTTTGGCAGCGCGGGTTGATCCCAGTCTTTGATGGGATAAACCCCCCTGTGCACTCAGCCCTCGCCTTTGGCTCCTGCAGGAGATTCTTTGTGCTCCCCAGAGCCAAACCCTGGTGTGCAAAGCACATTTCCAGGGAAAGGGCGTTTAGAAATAGAGACTGGAATGCAAAGTTTACTTTCTGGCTCCTGGAAAAGACAATGGGAAGAGAAGCTGTGGCTGCCCCTGGATCCCTGGAAGTGTCCAAGGCCAGGTTGGACGGGGCTTGGAGCACCCTGGGCTGGTGGAAGGTGTCCCTGCCCGTGGCAGGGGGTGGCACTGCATGATCCTTAAAGCTCCATCCCAAACCTTCCTGGGGTTCTGTGGAAAGTAAAGGTGATATTTTTGCCAGGCTGAAGCTTTGCTGCCTCAGTTTCCCCTCACTGTAGGAGGAAAGCGGATGTCCGGGAAAACACACATTCAGGCTAAAGCTTTTCTCCTCTGGGGGATGTTTAGGGGCTTTCACAGTGTCTCTGACAATGTTTAAGCTGTTTCCTGGCACAGCATCAAGGGATTTTCTCCTCTCACCTTTTGGCAGGAGGCTGCTGTGATTAATTGCTTTGGAGCATGGTTTAATTGTACCCCCATTATCCTGAGCCCAAACTGGCTCTTTGGGATCACGGGGGGTTTGGGAGGGGTGGGGGCAGGCCCTGGGCCTGCTTGGCTGGGATTCCTTGGAAAAAGAGCCCAGAAATAGAATTTACATCTCAGACAGCTCGAGGCAGTTGTGCTAATTTTAAGTATTTTAAAATATCCGTCAGGTCATGAAGTTCAATGGCTTTTTTTCAGTCCTCACACACAGTGGCAGCTTTGAGGACTCTTCTGATGCTTGTTACAAATGAAGATGGGAAAATGATAAGAATAAATGTATTTAGGGAGGAAAAAAAGCAGAAAACACTGTGTAAAACTTTCCCTCTTTTGGAGCCATTCGAGATCCACATCTTGGGAACTCTTTGAATTGAGACTTAACTTTTAAGGGGGATACAGGTGGATTTTGGGGAAGGAGAAAGGGGTGTTGCAAAGGTGCTGGAAGTGTTCCCAGGTCCAGCAGTAAATCTCTGCCACCACACTGTGTTGCCCATCTGTATCAGCCAAAGTGCCAGGCTGGTTTGTATTCCTGGTTATTCCATCACCTTGGATGGAGAAGGAATTGTTGCTTAGAGGATTGTGCTGCCAAGGGAGGGTTATTCCCAGCCCTTTTCCAAACCAGGACACACAGGGCTTTGGGCACTGCTTTGTTCTTCCTGCTGCAGTATTTCAGTGCTTTGGGGGCTTTTGCTTTAGGGTTGTGCCTTCCCACAAAACGAATTTTCCAGCCGTGGTTTGGAGCTGGAGCAGGAAGGATCCCCTGTCCCCGTGATCCACGGACAGCCACAAATTAATCCCCAAAGTAATTGCTTCGTTAATTCACTCCCAAGTGTTGCTTGTTTTGCCCAAAGGCAAAATACTGCCTTTTAATAAGAGCTTCTGATGATATTGGGGTGTTTATAAAAATGCAAAGGAGAGGAAAAGCTTTAAAAGCAATTACTGGGAAGGTTTTTGTTGCTATAACGACGAGATGCAGCTCTTGATGAGGCATCAGTTCCTTAATGTTGTTAAAAACTTTCATTGCCATGACAACAGGATGCAGGGGTTTATTTTCAGTGACTGAGGCTTTGGCTTTTTCCCTCCTGTTTTTTTCAGGAGTGGCCTGTGTTGGTTTTTTGGAGTAGGAAATATTCCCCATCCATGAATAGGCAACAGGAAGGGGTTTTTGGAGTCCGTGGGAATGGAACTGCTGAGTTTGAGAGTTATTTCCGCCACTTGTGGAGCTGGAAAATAGGGATGAAGCAAGGGAGGGTGTGATGGAGAGGAGTGGAGTTTGGGGGCACTTTTGGGGTGGTTTGAGGGGATTGGGAGGATTTTGGGACACTTTAGGGATATTTTTGGGGTACTTTTGGAGAACTTTTGGAGTACTTTCTGGAGACTTGGGGCATTTGGAATGTACTTTTGTGTCACTTTTGGGGACACTTTTGTGCTGGTTTGGGACACTTTTGCACACTTGGGGTACTTTTGGGGGAGCTTTGGTGCACTTTCTGGGTTATTTTGGGGTACTTTTGGGAAACTTTTGGAGCAATTTTAGGGTGCTATTGTGTCATTTTTGGGGCAGTTTTTGTGTAGTTTGGGCACTTCTGGGGTGGTTTTGTGGAAATTTTGGAGCACTTTTGGGGCAGCTTTGGGGGCGCTTCTGCAGTTGTTTGGGGGCACCTTTGCACACTTGGGGTACTTTGGGGGCACTTTTGGTGTATTTCTGGGGTACTTTGGGGGCACTTTTAGGGCACCTCCGAGGCACCTTTAGGGCAATTTTAAGGACCTTGGGGTAGTTCTAAGGCCCTTCTGTGGTACTTTTAGGGCACTGTTGGGGTACTTTGGGTATACTCCCTGAGGACCTGGAGTTAAATAAGGTCAACAAATAAGGTGAATAACTGGCAGAAGATCCCCCCTCCTGCTGCTCAGGGCAGGGGGCGAATTCCCCCCTCCGTCTGGGAATTGTGGATTGTCCTGAGCTGTGGATTCTGCTGGGAGCAGATGCCTGTCCCCAGGGACACTCTCAGCTGGCAGCTTCTCAGCAGATGTTCAGCCCCCCTCCCCAACGATTAATTTTAATCAAACACTCTAAAAAGTCGGCAGTGAAGCCTTGCCAGGTGTTATTAATGATTAGAAATCCCTTCAGACGTGGGAGCTCCAGCTCCTCGCAGCTCCCTGCTGCTTCTGGGGTCCTCGTGCCTCAGAGAGAACCCAGAGCACACTTAATAATTGAAAACCAGCCCCTCTGGGGCTTTTCTATCAAATCCTGGAGTGGCATTTAACGCTCATTAGAAGGTTGGGGTTGTGTTTGGGTTTTTTTAAATGCTATGCAGAACCATGTTGATTTTAATTGCGTTTAGCTTTGATTACAAAACCCAGTAAATCGCTAAGAAAGGGTCAGATTGTTCCATGTGGCCTCAAGCTGTTTGTTTCCTTCTCACCAAAGATGCTTTATGTGAAAATCTGGTTGTGTGTGTTACAGGAGCTCTGCATCAGGAACAGTGCTGGGTAGAAGTGAAGGCACACTTGGGCACTTTTGAGCTGTTGGGAAACATTTTCAGGGCAAACTTCAAAATTAAGCTTTTTTTTTTTTAATGTTAGAGTTTAGTGTGGAGGAATAAAAGCAGATTTTAGCCATCTCCAGGACACAGGTGTCGTGGTGATGTTGGATATTCGTCAGGCGAATGAAGACACTGAAGCTATTCCCAAATATATATATATATATTTTACCAAATTATATTCCCAAAATATTTCTGATCTAATGTTAAAATAAGTGGGGTTTGGAGCTCCAAGTGCACCAACCTCAAGTGCAGCCCTGGCATTTTCTGTCCAGGGTGGTGGTGGTTTTAGGATGCAGAGGAGCAATGTAGGAATGGGCAGAATTCTGGAATTTCTTGTGTCTCCAGCAGGAGTGGAATTACAGATTTTGGATATTGAATTGACTGAAACCTGAAAATCAGGAACTAAGATGAAGGAGCAGCTGTTTGGAGTCAGTGCTGGTACCAATCCAGCCACATTGAATTTACCTTTAATCTTCCCAGGGCTCAGTGTCCTACAAGAAAGATTCTGACTGATCCTGAACCTTGGGAAATGCTTTGCTTTTCCCTATATGCATTTATAAACCTCCATCTACATGGATATGTAGGTAAAGTACGTGTTTGTGTCTCAGAGCCAGCCTGCTCTGGTGGAAGGTGTCCCTGCCCATGGCAGGGGGGTGGAACTGGTGATCAAATCCTGCTGCTGTGTCGTATTTCCCATTTCGGGTCAAATGCACTCAAGCAAGAAAATAATTGGATTTATAGATTACAAATATGGCCACGAATTGCCTTTAATATTTCATAATTCAAACCCAAGGGTGCCTGAACTCAATATTTCTGAGCTGTGGGGAGCATGCTGAGCTTGGCAGTGTCACATGTGTGTCCCTGTGATTCCATTTGGTGCACACGACACACCAGCCACCAGGAAATATTCTAATTATAATTAAAATTAAACCCCACCCTTTCCAGGAGACCAGAACAGGGCCTTCTGGGCAGGAAAGCAGGAAAAAGAGAATGACTTACTGCAGTGTAGCAGAGTTTGTGTTTCTGGAAGGAGACACGAGCTTTTCAAGTTGATCCAGAGTGGAAAGCATGTGCTGTCCTCAGCAAGCACAGGGTTGTTCTGGGGCTCCAGTTTTTTTACCTAATTCCAGGCACTTAAATATTTGCCTGATTTTCATGCCGTCTTAAGTCTCAGGTGCCCTGGGGTTTCTCTCTCTCAAACTCTGGAGAGCTGAAAATCAAGCTCTTCAGTGGATGTTCAGGGCTCCATCTCCAGCCCTGCAAGCTTTGCCTTCAGAAAAAGCTGAGCACCAGCATTTTTAATCCTAAAATGAATCCTGTGGACGTGCCCAGCAAATGATATTTGTTATATAAATCAATCACATTGAAGTACAATAATTTATATTATCTAAGAACTTCCCCCTCGCAGCAGGGACTCCAGACTGGCTCTGGATTCCTTGGGGTTGAGGATGAGCACCCTGGGGATGTGCAGACCAACAGATTCCTTCCAGGTTGGACAGAGCTTGGAGCAACCTGGGGTAGTGGGAGGTGTCCCTGCCCATGGCAGGGGGTGGAACTGGATGGGCTTTAAGGTCCCTTCCCACCCAAACCAGTCTGGGATTCTGGGATTCCCTGAGCTGTATTTTGCCCTGAGTAAGAGCAACCTCGACAGGTTCCCAGGCAGGGAATATCCAAGATATTTGTGAGCTAATAATGAAGAATAAACAAGCCATTGGAAGGCTGAGTGTGTAATCCACGTTATGACTTAATTATGCCACAGAGGCTTGCTGAGCTCATCTGCATTCCTGGGAAGCTGGTGGAGGAGGATGCAGCTTGTCGAGCAGGGGAAGGGCTGACGTGAGGACTGCAGACGTACACGCTTCCAAATATGACAGGGTGGGTGTTTGGAGAGTAATCATACAGTCTTAGATTGGTTTGGGTTGGAAAGGACCTCAAACTCATCCCATTCCACCCCGTGCCGTGGGCAGGGACGCTTTCCTCTGTCCCAGGCTGCTCCAACCTGGCCTTTTCCTTAGCTCAGGATTGGAGAAGGGAACAGTGATTCTGCCCTGTGCATTAAGTGCTTAAAATGTGGGATTGGCTCCCACCCTCAGACACTGAGGAACCAAAGCACAACTTGAACAAATCAATGGGACTTTGGCCTTTTCCAGAATGACCCCTGGAAACAGAGTCTGGCCTAAGGCAATTACATGGATTTTAACATTCTCTTCCTGGCTTTCCCAAGAGCTCAGCAAGCTTTTGGGAGTGGATTTAAATGCTTTAAGCAAAGTTTACCAGTGTGGTGATGGCTCCTGCTCATGGTCAGTGTGATTCAGTAGGGGGAGGTCCTGTTTGGAGTGCAATCCACAGCTGATGAGGAGCTTTTGGAGGGCAGGAGAAGGGAGCCAAAGAAGCCCCACAGCTCTGGCTGCTCCTTCCAGCCCGCTGCTCCCAGCTGGCATGTCTGGAAAAAGGGTTATGAAATGCTTTCCAGAGAAAGAGAGTGACAAAAAATGCAAATCACAGGGTTTGAAGCTAAAACCCAGGATGGAATTGCCTGCTAGCCTTGTCACCTCTGGCGTGTTCAACAGTGCTCGGGGAGTGTCGTTCAGTTCAACACATCACTGTCACCTGGCTCCTGAGGGAAGCAGGAGTTAATAAATGAGGGATAAAACAGAGTCTTACAAGTGGCAAAACAGTTCTACTCAGGTGTTTCAGTCTTTGTTTGCATCCTAAGGAGTGTTATTTGTTGCCAGTGTTCGTGAAGGACCCGCCAGCCCGTGCTGAGCTTTGGGACCTCGGGTGCCAACCCCTCCAGCGAGGGATTTCTGTGGGACAGCCTGGCAGCGTGTTTTGTGTCCTGGCATTAAGTATTGTAGGGCTTCCAGATTTCAGGCTTGATTACACCTGACAGAGCTTGATGTCAGTCCAAAACCAGACTCAGTTCCTGGCCAGAATGAGCCATTTCAGATCCTGCAGGGACTGAGTGATTTTTGATTGATTCCCACATTAGGTCATCAAATGCTCTGCTGGTGAAAAGCAGGGACACGACCCCAGCGTCCACATCCCTGCTTTTAACAAGCTTTGCATATCTGGCTGGTTCAAATCCGCTCAGGGAGAGCCAGTTTAGCTGCTGACAGCGGAGCTTCAGCTGGATTTGTGCGGGTGGAGCGGTTGTGCCACTTGTAGCACCCTCGTCACCCACAGCCCAGGGAATGCTGCTCTGCCCTCACCTCGGCTCCCTGTGCTGCCAGAGAGAAGGGGGATGAGCAGGGAGGTGTCTGACCTGCAGTGTGCCAGCAGTCATCGTTCCTACTGACACCGCCGGTCACAGTCCCCTTCCATCGCCTGCGGCTCTGCCTCTGGTTTGCTCCTGGGAACTGGGACGTCCTCGCTTAGCACGGGGAAAACCAGACTCGGATAAACCTTAGGATAAACCTCAGTGAGGGGAACTTAGACAAACCTCAGGACAGCTTCGGGCAAACTTGGGACAGGCAGAGTTAGGAGAGACCAAGGCAGATGGGATCGTGCTGCCACACTTAGCAGAAGTTGGAAGCATTTTTCATCCAGATCAGAATGGTCTGGAATGATGGGATGATGCTTCTGCAGGTCAGCAAGGGATTTGGGTTTGCTGTGTGCATGAACCAACAGCCAGAGGCGCTGTGTGGCCTCCAACAACTCCTCTCAACACCTGGGAATCTCTGATATTCCCAAGTGTCCCTTGCAGCTGGTATTGAGAACCCCCGAGTTCATCTCAGGGAATCCAGGTGGGATTCCCTTTCTGGATCATGAATTTAATGGCTTGGAGAAAATGGCTTCTTGTGAATCCCAGGAAACACAAGGAAAACAAAGTCCCAGTTCTGCCACCTCAGGATGGGGCTTCCAAGATCTGGGGGCTCAGGACAAGGGAGGGAATGGTGGTGGGAGGAGAAGCTGGGGGTGATCCCTTGCCCTGGAGGAGCTGGAAGTTGTCCAGGCTATTTTTAAGTATTTAATCTTTGGCTTTTTTTGGCTGTAATCAGCACACTGAGGAGAGGGAGGAAAGATTTCCTGGAGAGGAGCTTCCTGCTGATCACTGCCGGTTATCCTCTGGCAGCTGGATTGGGAGCCAGCTGTCTCCTGTGCCCCGAGCCAGCAAACAATCAGTGCATGGGTTAATTCTTCATCTTCTTCGACTTCTTTTATCCACAGGGATGAAGCTTTGCCAGTGGGTTGCACTTCCAGCACAGCTTTGCTTGGAGGTGCTTCCTCCCAGTCCCAGCCAGGGTGATCCCCACGGGAAGAACCAAATTCCAACCAGAATTATATCCCAAAATATAAATAGGATTCAGTGATGACCTTGTTGCCCCTGATATCTCCACCTCCTGTGGGATGGGGTCTTGTTTGGGTTCGGAATTTGTTTGACAGGTGAAGCCCCCCCAAGAGGCAGCTTTTCCAGAGGGCAGAGACACATAACCCTGGATTCTGGGGGTGGATGTGGCAGGCAGAGGATCTACCCAGCCCCTGCTCTGCAGCCCTCTGTGCCCTTTGAGACAGCAAATCCATCAGGACACGCCTTCAATACCCAGATAACACCACAGGGCTCCCACAGGATGGGACAAGTTTCCATCCAGCACTTTGGGACAAGTTTCCATCCAGCACTTGCTGGAAATAGGTAACGAGAGGGAAAAATCTGGGCATGGGTTATTTAACTGTTGTGTGGGAAATTCTGCTCTTGGGAAATAAGGAAATCGCTTAAAAATGGGAAATTACTGTAAAGGTCCACGAGGAAAGTGCCTCTTTCTAATCACAGACAGAGGGTTTTTGTGTTGTTGGGGGTTTTTTAGCTGGTTAATATTCCTAGTGCTCCACCAAGGCAGAGTTTAACTGCTCTGGATTTCTCAAAATATTGTTGTTTGAGCTCACAGCTGAAGCTTTGGCTTTATTTGCAGATGGCAGCAAAGGGGGTTTTGTGTTATATTAAATTTTAGGATTATGTGCAGCATTCTGCTGAAAATAGACAGCTGAATGTGGTGCAAGGGAACATCTTCCCTTCTGCTGCTGGGCTTGGTCAAGTTTGTGCTGACTGAACTTTATTAGAGAATGGTTTGGGCTGGGAAGGACCTTAAAGTGCCACCCCCTGCCATGGGCAGGGACACCTTCCACCAGCCCAGGGTGTTCCAAGCCCCGTCCAGCCTGGCCTTGGACACTTCCAGGGATCCAGGGGCAGCCACAGCTTCTCTGGGCAACCTGTGCCAGGGCCTGCCCACCCTCCCAGGGAAGGATTCCTTCCCAATATCCAACCTAAATCTGGTTTGTAGGTCAGAAACCTGACTGAATTTTGATTTAAATGGAGAAAAAAGCATTTTTTTTTTTTCTGCTACCAACCTCCCTGAGTTTGAATTGAGGTCTGGCACAGAAAATAACATTTAAGGCTTGTAGAGAGAAGAGAGAGAAGGCCAAGAGTAAAGGTGGCACTAGGAATTTCAGTAGCTGGCTTTGTCAGGAGAGTTTTCCCTGCAGCCTCTGAAGGGTCGATGTCCCTCTGTCCCTTTTCCTGGGGGAACAAATGTCCCATCTCGAAAAGGGAGCCCCTTCTGGAGCCTCTCGGTGGTTGTGCCCTGGCTTTGCTTTTCTCTCAGGGCTGTGCAAATACCGGGATTATTTCCCTTTTATGATGTCCTGTCGGTGCTGCAGAGGGGACTGTGGGGTTCAGCTCTCCCCAGTCTTTCAGTTCCAGAACGATTTATTTCACTGCTTTGCTTCATATTTGGGGCAGGTGGCACAGGGATGTGTGGGGCGGGTGATGGAAATTAAAAACTGCACTTCTGCTTCTTCTGCTGCTCTTGTTTTTCTGTGCCTTCTTCTGCTCTTTCTACTGCTTTTTCTTCTGCTTCTGCTGCTCCTTCTGTTCTGCTTTTTCTGCTGCTTCTGCTGCTTCTGCTTTTTCTGCTCCTTCTTCTACTTTTTCTTCTGCTTCTTCTGCTGCTGCTGTTTTGGTTCTTCTGCTTCTCCTGCTATTTCTTCTGCACCTTCTGCTTTTCCTGTGCCACATTCTCCTTATGCCTCTTCTGCTGCTGCTTCTGCTGCTTCTTCCCTTTCTGCTGTTTTTTCTATTTCTTGTTCTGCTTCTGCTGCTTTTTCTGCTGCTTCTTATTCTCCTTTTCCTGCTGCTTCTGCTTTTTCTGTTCTTTCTCTTGCTGTTTCTGGTTCTTTTGATTCTTCTGCTTTGCTCCTGCTTTTTCTTCTGCTGCTGCTGCTTTTTCTTCTGCTTCCGTTTTTTCTCCTCCTGCTTCTGCCTCTTCTGCTTCTTCTGCTTCCTCTACTGCTTCTTTTTTTGTCTTCTCCTTCTTCTCTTCTTTTCTTCTTCTGCTGCTTTTTCTGCTTCTCCTGCTGCTGCTTCTCCTGTGTCTGCCTCTCCTTCTGCTTCTTCTGATTCTTCCACTTCTGCTCCTTCTGCTGCTTCTCCATCTCCTCCTGTATTCCAAGAGCCACTTTAATTAGCCTTTTCCATCAGCAAGAAGCATCTGGCTGGAAAGGTGTCCCTGGTCCATCAGTTGTCCCTACTGAAGGCATATCTGGCGCTCTCCTCTGGCAGTTCCCATGAATTAAAGTGTCCCGTGGTGCAGGATTACAAATGAGAGTGTCTGGCTGTGCAAATGCATTTCCACATGGCCCCTGCTGCTCTCTCTGCTCCAGTAAGCTGCAAGTCGGCCACAGGAGGTACTTAAATTGTCAGGCAGCACCTGGAGCTGAAAGGAAGCAGCCGGAAAACAGTGGTTTGTTACTTTGGGAGCAGCTCTTAAAAAACTGGGTTTGGGTCTTTTTAGTATCAAGCTGTGTTGCAGAGCTCAGTAGGAGACAAAACCCGTGTGTCCCTGAGCTGCCTCACCCCTTTATTAAGTGTTTATTAAGTGTTCAGACACCTCCTTTCATTGGGGATATTAATTTTCCTCGGGTTTGGGGCTCTTTTAGGCAAGGAGCCAGAACTAATGTGTCTCTTTTAAATGGGAATATTTTACTTTCCTCCTTCCTCTCTCTGGGTGCTGCTCCTGTGATCTTGCCTCGGGAGCTGATGTGTGCCAGGCTGAGACATTTGGGTTGTTTTCTCCTTTTCCTTCCTCAAATAGTTGGAGACATTTTACCTCAACCCCTCTTGTGCTCAGTGCATTAAATCAGTTGTTTGAGCAACTTAATTCGAGGCTTCTGACCTGCATTAGACCCTTGTTGGCTTTCCATTAATCTCACATCACTCTCCATCTGGCTCAAAAAAGGACTTGGAAGAAGTTTTTGGGGCTTTCATCTTCTTCTCCCTTAACTATAAGGGACCATTTCAGCTTTCAACCTTCAGTTCTGGAATAATTTGGATTTCTGAAGTGGTCTGTGAGCTCGTGCTCATACAAAGATGAATTAAAAACCCAGAAAAGCCCCCTGTATTGTGGGGAGGCAGGAAGAGCAGAGCTACATTTCTGCAGCCAGGAGGAGCAAGAGGTGCCGTGGTAAAGGTTGTGTGAGGGGTGAATTTGGAAAGAGCGTGTTGGGCCATGGATGAGTGGGCTTTGGAGTACAGGAGCTTGGAAACTCTGAGGGAAATGCCTGGCCCAGCTGAACACCTCCATGAGGCTTCAGTAATCCTTGTCCCTGCTCCTCAGGAGGGCCAGGGAGCTGCACCCCTTCAGGAGGGGATGGAGATACTTTTGGGAGCCAGCAAAGGTTGGGAGTTATTTTAGATCAAACCAAATGACAAGAGGTACCCTGAGGGAAACATGTCAATGAATAAAACCACCCAGGGTGGGGTGATTCCTGAATAATCCATCAGGAGACGGGCAGTTTTCTTTGGAGGCTTGGGTGAAGGTGGATTTTGGGGCAGATTTTGGGTTCCTTGGCTCTTGTGGCAAGAAAAGTCCTGGGCTGCTCTGTGGTGTCTGCTTATTGAATCAGATTATTGTCCTTAGCACGGGCTGATGGGTGTTGTCAGATCCTTTTAATGCTCTTAAACTGAGTATCTCTCGTGCAAAGGCAGGGGTATCATGGAGTCCCAGAATGGGCTGAATAATTCCAGGTGCTCCCTCTGCTTGGTTAAATGTGCTTTTCATCCTCATTTCGGTCCATAAACAGGATGGAACACGAGCAACTGGCAATGGCTGCGCTCCCCCCGGTGGCAAGGGGCACAGTAATCCTACAAAACCAGCCCCCACGTGGGAGGATGTTTAGATTTGAGTGGAAATGTTATGTATTGTCTGCCCAAAAGGCCCTCAGGACACGAAGATGCTGCTGCTTCTTCGCCTGAAGGTGGATAAACAAACAATTGCTTGAATAAAATGGCCTAAAAGCAAAAGGGAGGTGACAAATTCTGGCTTGGGGGGCAAGGGAATAATAAGTTTCAGGTTGGATAATGCTGCCAGCAAGTGCTTGAGC
This sequence comes from Myiotriccus ornatus, assembly GCA_036023395.1. Lineage (NCBI taxonomy): Eukaryota > Metazoa > Chordata > Aves > Passeriformes > Tyrannidae > Myiotriccus > Myiotriccus ornatus. The sequence continues at coordinate 2,198 of JAYRBT010000269.1, read as the reverse complement.
TGAGGATGATTCACCCAGTGATCCTTGAAAAAGCCTGGAAAGGCTTCACTGAGCACTGAGTGAAAACTTGGGAAGATGCTAGAAGTTTGCAGGGCCACGTGAACACTGCATTTAATGTGGAAATAGTCTGGGCACTGATCTCTGGCTGCTCTCATTTCAAGGATTTAAGGCCTCTTTGAATGTTAGGACTTCACCACCTACATATATATATATATACACAACATAAACAATACTTACACGGCTCTTCTGTAAATATTTTCACTTCAGCCTTTCCGGTTCCCCCCTCATTCCACTGCCTTTGCACGAGATGCAGGAGCAGCTCAGAGCTGACCCCAGAGCTGATGACCCTCAGCCACTGGGTCCAAAAGAAGAACAGGAGCAAAGCAGCCAAAACTTTGTCCCTCAGCAGGCTGGGACACGATGGCAGGAATGAAAATTAGGAGGATTAAACCCTGGCCAGGTTCAATAATGAACAATCCCTATTTAGAAGGCTGGGGGGTTCCCTGGAGAAGAGAAGGCTCCAGGGAGACCTGAGAGCCCCTGGCAGGGACTAAAGGGGCTCCAGGAGAGCTGGAGAGGGACTGGGGACAAGGGATGGAGGGACAGGACACAGGGAATGGCTTCCCACTGCCAGAGGGCAGGGACAGATGGGATATGGGGAAGGAATTCTTCCCTGTGAGGATGGGGAGGGGCTGGGATGGAATTCCCAGAGAAGCTGTGGCTGCCCTTGGATCCCTGGAAGTGTCCAAGGCCAGGCTGGAGCAACCTGGGCTGGTGGAAGGTGTCCCTGCCCATAGTTTTGGAGCTGGATGGTCTTTAAGGTCTCTTCCCACTCCGCCCATTCCAGGACCTTGCCTTGGTTTACATCCAGAGGTCTCCTGGCACAGGGCTGAGCCACGGACACGGAGAATCCAGCTGGGACATGGGCCAGGCTTTGCTGGGCACTCTGCACCTCTGGGGGGTCTTTTCAGCTGCTTCAGAGGGGATGGATTTTCAAAGGTTTCCCAGAGAAAACTCTTTGGAAGAACTTGGGTTTGGAAAAGCATTTTGAAATTTGTTTATTTGCTTTAATCAGTGATTTGGATGTGGAGAGGGGTGCAAGGAATTCACTGGAGTGATTGATTGAAGTAATTTCAGTCAATCTGGCAGCAGAAATTAAGTCTTAACCATGACAAGCACTTCAGACCTAAACCTGAATGGTAATATCTCCACCCCCAGCCAGCCCTGACCTGTGGAACCCTGATTCCTTTGCTTGGGCTCTCGCTGCTCTTCCCTGTTTTTCCAGCAGCATTTTGCTTTGTTTTCAGCCCTTGAACCACCCCCCTTTCACTTGGAGGTTCAGAGTCAGGTAAATCTGTTTCTTGAACGTGCAATTCAATTGTCCTGCCGACTTGCAGAGCATCATCCAATACCCTCACCTGGAGAGCTCCTAAAATTGCATATAGAGACCATATAGAGCTCCCCAGCCTGGGCATCCCTGTCCACTAAAAAGAACCCCCAGCTATGGCATTTTAGCATGAAAAATGTAAAAGAGGCAATAAAGTTTAATTGTAGCATAAGCCCAGCCAAGCTGCTCGGGTTGCAGGGTGATATTTGATGTTATTGAGTAAGAAAGTTCCTCTCACAGAGAGACGTGGACACATCTCTTTCCATGGTTTTATTTCTCCTGCTCCTTTATGGCTGTAGTTCCTGCAGCCAGGGAATAGGATATTCTCAGAAAATCAAGCTTCACAGAAGATCTGGGGTTGGACCAGAAAATCTCTGCGTCCCCTCTGTCTTCACGGTGGAGATGACTTCGTGTTACACATCCCAGAGACGTACTTTTCATCTCAGGGCACTCTTAAATGTATAACTTTGAAGTCTTTAATAGCATCAAATCTCAGAGAATTCCTTGTGTTCCTTCAGCAACCCTCTAACACGTTACAGAGGGTTTTAAGCACAACAGGAGACGATGCTCACGCTTGATTATAAGGATCTCCCTGACATTTAAATCTCTACCCTGATTAGCCGTTATTAAAGCATCTGTTTATCATTAAGGCAGGATAAATGTGAGTGTAAAGTATGAGCAGTGATTGGAATTAACACAGAACTGTATTGTCTGCACTTAACTTTTCCTGAGCTGCCTGGAGAAAAGGAGGCTCAGGGGGGACCTTCTGGCTCTGCAATCCCTGCCAGGAGGGGGGAGCCGGGGGGGTCGG
>JAYRBT010000268.1:0-18478 GCA_036023395.1 Myiotriccus ornatus | reverse complement strand
CCCTGGATCCCTGGAAGTGTCCAAGGCCAGGTTGGAGCAACCTGGGCTGGTGGAAGGTGTCCCCGCCCATGGCAGGGGGTTGGAACTAAATGATCTTTCAAATCCCTTCCAACCCAACCCATTCCATGATTCTATGAATTGAAACACGAATTTTGCTGTCCAAGTCCCCCTTCAGAGCTCGTGGGTTCCTCTTGGCTCTGTCAGAGTTGCTCACTTCCAATCTGTGCCTCGCAGACCCAGAATATCCGTGCAGGATCTGCAAAGCCTGGCTCGAAAATCGGGTGCTGTTGTGACAAAGCAGCAGGAGAGGCACTGAAATAAATGATTTTTTAATTTGATGTACTTATTGTTTGAAACGTGAGAACTGTTTTCCTCTTTATTCCACAGTGAGGTTTTTTCTGTCTTTTCAGCCCAAATGAATGAAGAGCTGTAACAAGTATTGAAGGCTTAGAATTCATAAGGCAGTGCAGAAAAGTATCTCTCCCACTTTATAAATCATATTGTCCATTGGAAAGATTTTGCTTTAATGACTGGAAATAAATTGGAGGCTGAGGTGTTTTTCAAGGGCCCTTTCTCTGTGAACAACAAAATAGCTGGAGGAAATTCTGCAGCAGTTAAATGTGCTGAAAGGAGAACAATTGATTGAGAACCCCAAATACATGATGGCCTTTTTCAAATCAATGAAGAAATTGCTGAAGATGTCACGATTAACTAGGAGTGAGGACAGTGCCCTTCCAGAAAAGGAGCTTTATGCAGATTGAATGATTGCGGGGATGCTCTCCCCTTCCAATTCACTTGTGTGCATCGGCATCAGTCACTGGAATTGATGGCAGCTCCAGCTGCAGGCGAGGGCAGTGCGTCATGGATGTGGCAGTGGCACTGTCAGTGCACATCCAAATGCTGAATAACCCCGTGGTGTGACAGGCTGAGAGCAGGGGAGGGTTTGTTGAACACGGTGCTGATCCCAGGGAGAGTTCTTCCTGCCTGAGAAGCTTGTGTGCTGTCGGGGGGAGGCTGAGGATAAGAACCATGAGATGTTGCTGGTGGGGATGGGGCCATTCAGAGTCGTGATTCCTCATCACAGCTTTGGTGAATGGCTGGAGCTGTGTCAGGGCAGGCTCAGGTTGGATCTCAGGGAAAGGTTTTTCCCCCAGAGGGTGGTTGGCACTGAACAGGCTCCCCAGGGCAGTGGGCACAGCCCCAAGGCTGCCAGAGCTCCAGGAGGGTTTGGCTGATCCTCTGGGGCACAGGGGGTGACCCTGGGGATGGGCCTGTGCAGGGCTGAGGGTTGGACTGATGATCCTGGTGGGTCCTTCTAACTCATCATATTCTGGTATTCTGTGAAATGCAGCATTTTGGTGTTTCCTGATCCACATCCACCCAATCCCCAGTTTAACACTGTTTTCTAGTCAGGCTGTGCCAGTGCCTGTCAGTGCATGTGCATCTCCTGTCGTCCTCGAGGCAAACACTCCTCACCGTCCTGGCAAATGCACTGCAATTGCTTTTCAGATGCATTTGTCACCGGGGATTACAGCCTGTGCTCCCCATTAAGGCAGACCTACCCTTGACCCCAGGCTTTGTCCCTGCCAGAGAGCTGTGAGCTCTGCAATCCACGGCGTCTGCTCGTGACGTGCAGCGCTGGAGTTAAATGATGCAGCGATGAAAAAGAGCAAATTGGTTTCAAATGTGCACCCAGAGCAGACGTGGAAAACACTTGATGAAAACCAGACTGAAGCTGCACCGTAAGTGAACCAAAGGGTGGATGGGGTTGGCTTGTAAAAAAAGAAACAAATGGGCTAATTCTTGTTCATACAGTGCTTGTTCCTTTTTTTTTTTTTTTACAGAGGGAGCCTGTAAACTTACTTTTACACGTAGCAGGGACAACCTGTAGCACCTGCACACGGTGTCCCATATGGACACAGTCACGGTCTGTGTATCCATCCGGCCATCTCAATGCTTAGGGAAAACAAAGTATCCTAAACGTGCTTATTTTTCCTTGCTCAGCCTCTGCCCATGTGGACAGAACGTTTCACCTTCTCAGGAGGCTCACCAGAGTCCCACTGGCATGAATTTGATCTCAGCCTCATGGACACGTTTTCCAAATGTCGCTCCTCTGTCTCCACACCCGCAGAAATTCCTCCTGGGCCTTGAACTTCAGGGCTGGGGGGTACCGAGTGTGAGCTCCCACCGAGGGGGCTCTCCAGCGAAACAGTTCCTCCTGTGATGTGTCCCCTCACCTGCTCCCAAGGCAAAGAGCGAGCCCCTTCTCTTAACGCTGACTCACCGCTCCGTTCTTTCTTTCCCCTCGGGAATTAACACCGGAGAGTGGGGTGTGTGGGATGTGGCGGCTCCTCTTTGTCCTGAAGGGTTGTGGCTGAACGGAGCATCGGCAGGGTTTAATTGCAGCCCGTTCTCAGTCCTGAACATCCTCAGCAGCTTTTGGGCCCTTGGTGGAAGGTGGAGGTAAGAGGTTCAGGGAAGGCAGACAAATCAAATCTGTGCATGCAAAGAGACCAGTGCTCCGTTACCCTTAGAAAGCACAAGTTCTGAGTGGGCAGTTGTTTTTCTGTGGGTTTTTTTTTTTGAGATTGTTTTGATGCCATCAATAAATAAATTCAAGCAGGTCACAACTGAGCTCTCATGGACGTCAAAATTAAGAAACACCTTAAATGTAGTTTGCTTAATGGTCGTTTAGGGTTTCTTCCTCTGGTGTTTGTTTTTCCAGTCTTGGGGTTTTTTGCCTGGCTGTTTCCTTGTTTGCCTAATTTAATGAGGAGTTCCTGCTTTGGGACACTGTGGTGGAAGCACCAAACGCGTCAACCAAACTGTTCTCTGTGCTCTCCTCCCCCAAATGTTTTCTCAAGCCACGTGGAAGGAAACCACGTGCTGAGAAACAAGATTCCATGAGGAAGAAGGGACCATGGAATCAATTAAACTCGTGATCATGGTTTGACCAAGAGCCTGGTTGGGTTTTGCTCAGTTGTAACGCAGTGGAAGGAACCTCAGATCAAACGTGCTGTAATTAGGCCTACTAATTAACAGGAAATGATGCCCTGTAGCTTAATGGCCCCTGGAAGGTGGAGAAGAGGGACAACCTGATAGCAGCCAATTAGGTCAAGCAGCAGGTCCTTCATTTACTTGTTTTAGGCAGCCTTTAAAAGAGGTTGGGAATGAAGATGCTTAACGGAGATTGCTGGAGGTGGGAGCGGCGATTTGGGGCAGGGCAAGAGAACAAGAGTAAAACTGGGTGCTACCAACAAAGTTGTTACTGATAAAGGGGGGTTTGGCACTTGAGGGAAAAAGGGTTTCTGGTGATAAACTGGGGACAAAATATTTAGGATCAGTTTATGCAGAGTTCCAGGGAAATGTGGGAAACCTTCCCTCTTGGAAGGAAGAGGAAGAATCAGGGAGGGAGGAGGAATAGCAAAGGAGGTGAGGAGAGAATCGAGGTTATTGCAGTGATAACCATTAAAACAGGACTGCTTGCCAAGACCTCCCACTGTAAAACAGCAGGGAGAGAGTTTTTTGGAGCAGGAGAAGTTGTTCTTAGATATTTCCATATGTCACTGCAGTGGGGTTAAAAAGTGCCCTAAAAGTAGCCAACGTGGAAACTCTTTGTTATTGTCATCACCATAACTGAGAGAGATCCTGAGCAACCAAACTAAAATAACAGAGCAAAAAAGCTAATTTTAGCTCAGCCCCTGAGCCCAGTGTGGGACAGAATAAACCCAGTGCATTTGGAAGTGCCTGAGGCTTTCCCAGTGCCTGAAGAATGGCTGATGCACGTCTGGAAATCCAGCAGATAATGTTTTCCCATTGCTGTTACCACTGCAAAGATAACTCAGCTCCTCCCTATCTCTTTCCTGATGTAGGTTCTGATAAGTATCCATTTCTTTTTATGACCTAAAGCAGCTTTCAGAAACACTGGGATATTTGAAACTCAGATATTTTCAACAGAACGGTCACAGAACAGTCACAATCCCCGTGGACACTCAGAACCCACTCGATCCATAACCCAAGAAGGGATGGGGAGTTTTCTCTGTGTGTGTTTTGTGCATTGGTCATTAAGAACATTTCATGTGTAATTTATCAAATCTGAGAGGAAAAATGAACCCCTTTCAAAGCAGATGAAGCAGTTCAGAGGAAAATGTTCTTGCACAGGAGATCTATTTTGCAGAGAGGGAAAGGGGAAGTGTGTGTGACGAGTAAATCCCTCCAAAACCCCTGGGACCCCAAATTGGGGGTGAAAAGGGTCCCCAAACTGCTGAGTGTGAGACAGTGGATTATTATATTAATTACTGGCTTGGAGAAACTCAAGTGTGTGTGAGGGGGGATGAGGCAAGTCAAATTTCCCTGAATTTTACATAGATGTGTTTGTTGGGTGTAAGCAGAACCTGCACCCTGTGAGTTGCATTAAATGATACCCATTTAGGAACAAAAAACTCACATCAAAACACACTAATCTTCCCCAAAACTGGCTTAGCAGCTCTGTTTTTTTTTATTGTAAACAAGGATTATCAGTTAAAACAAAACCACACGGCCTCTCCTTCCAGCTGCCAGTGGTTGGTACAGGTTATCAGCACGAGAAAATTGGGGTGACCCTTGGAGCCCCCCAAAAACCCATAGAAAATAAATCACAGAAAGCTTTGTTGTTCTCCAAAATAGTTGGAAATATAAAAGTCGGAATGGTTTAATTCCAAAATACCAAAAACTCCAAGATTTCCAAAAAGACTCTTGGGGAAAATCCCTATAAAGGAGTATTTCCCGTTGCTCTTTTGATGGGAAAAAATACCTTTTTTTTTGGGCAAAGGTTATTTTAGAAGGTCAGCTTTATGTTGCAGCAATCTTCTCATTTGGCTTTGGTGTAACTTTCCATAAAACATACTAATACTGCAAAAAAATCTTGTGATTAATGCATTGCTTTATGATTAATGTGTTGGGAAGTGACTCACGGGGCTCTGAAATCAACACAAAAAATGCCATTGACCCTTTTATTTCTCCCCTATTGATTTCAGTACAGGTTAGATTTCGACTCCCAGACTTTCCCATCAGGAAACCAACTCTCACATTTGCTTCAGACAAAAAGAAACGACCTGTTCTTAAATAGGAAGTCACTCTTGTTGTAATATAATTATTGGGGGTAGGACATCGTGTCTGCCTGCCCCTCTCTGGGGTCTGGAATGTTCTTCCTGAGTGATGCCCCTCAATTCTGTTGTGTTGGCTGACTCACAAAATGCCATTGCAGAGATAAAAAAAAAACTCACCAAAAAAACCCGCACAAAAGAATTGTGAGTAATGACATTGATGGGAACCAAGAGCAAATAGTAGTGCCTGGAAAATAAAGCTGTATATTCAAATCCACTTGGAAAAGTTTGGGGTAGGGCACAGGAACTGGGTGACTCTGGTAAGAGAGGGACACGTCGTGTTCCTGTCTTTATTCCTGCAAAATAACCTCGTCACCTGGAATTATATCGACTGGGTGGCTGTTTGGAACCATCAGATATTTCTGTGGTTTGAGTCCTTTTTCGTAATTATATTTTTCTTCCATCCATCCTCTTTTGTTCGCGCTGGGAAAGACGTTTCCTCTTTGTTCTGATTTTATCCCCTCTCCCCCAGGAGAGCTGTTATTTCTGCTTTTATTCCCTCCTCGATTGTTTTCCTAAGCTAATCCCCTTGTTTTCTCTCATTGGGTTGTTCTCTTTGCCATTTAGACCCGTTGTTTGTGCCTTCGCTTACAAACCTGCCTTGGTCTCGTCTTGCCCGAGAAGAATTGCTCCAGTTTGAAGCTGCATCTATTTCTGCTGAGATTCTTTTTTATTACCATGACAAATCCTTTTATTTAAGGGTGTCTTGTTAAAGGAGCATCTTGTTATCTCCTTTGCTTCATGTCCTCGGTGGTTTTGAGGTTTCTCTGCTGACTTTGCTGATGAATATTGTTTTGTCCACTTCAAACATTAACTTGGGAAGGATGTGCCACTTCCCCACTGTAGCTTTTCTCTCTCATTTTGCATCTGATGTGGGTTTTGTTGTCTGTGAATTACCTGCTGCTGGAATTTTGGTCATGCAGGTGTCCAGCGTTCTTTCAGTGATGGAGTTCCATGTGGAGGATGTGCCTGGGAGATGTTCACACTGTCATTTATGCTAATTACGGTTATTTTCACAAATTTTAACCAAAAATCAATTCTTCATATTTTCTTGAAAATTCATTCACGAAATTACCCTTTTTTTCAACCTGAAAACTTCCCTTTTATGTCATTTTTTTCCTCACAATAACGTTCCTTTTTTAATCCCTGCTTTTTAAATTTAGTCTTTTAAGACTGTTCTCAGTTCTCCAATTTTATTTGAATATTCCTGCATTCTCTCTCAGCTGCTTTCAAAGGGTGATCAAAGGTAACATCTAATAAGGAAAGAGCTCAGGCCTCATTCATTTGCTAATTACAAGTGATGAAGAGCCAGTTTAAGGGGGGTTAAAATTGAGCATTTGACAGTGGGAAACTCAGAATGTAAAACCTTCAATCTATTCATAAACATTATTTCTGGAGAAATTTTGAAAAGGCAAAAAAAAAAAAGGGCATTTTATTTTTTTAAACTCTGAATTTCTGCTAAATGGTGCCATTGGCTTTGGCACAAGAGGAAATTTTGGGAAATGTGCTCTTTGTGGTGTTTCTGTAGATAAATGTCAGATAAATAAAGGCACGGGGAAGTAAATTGTGTATTGAGGTTATAGAGGGAACTACACTTAACTTTGCTGGAAGTTCATTTGACCATTCCTGTTGCCTCTGGCAATGAAAATGAACGTGGACAACTTAATCTCTCTGATTTTAAAGGATAAAAGGCTTTAAACTGACTCTAAACGTGCTGGATATAATTCCCAATAAGTTATTTTAACTAATGACTGCACTGCATAAATCTCTGTTGGATTGGTGAATGCCAAGTTGGGTTTACATGAAATAAAGACACAAACGTGGGGCTTTTATTAGAGGAGAAATTGGACCTTGTTTCTCTAAGATGCTGGAAATCTCCTCAGACAACTAATGGGTCCCTTCCAGCTCCTCAGTAGCTTTGAAAATAAAGCCTTTAGTCACACAAGCACTTGCAAGGCTTTAATTATCCAGGTGAAAACCGGATTTAGGAAATTAATACAAATATTTTAATTGCTTTTGTGTCCAGTTTTCTCCTTTATATTTAATACCAGTTAAAGAATATATGAAAAGAAATGATAGCAGCCTTTTGCTGCTGCCCCTTCTGCAGCTCCTGTTATTTGGGAAGAAGGTGCTGCAGAAGCCTCTGTGGAGTCTCTGCTCCTCCAGACCCAGCTGAGTTGGACTTGGACCAGGAATCAAAGCCATTTACCGGGTGATGCTTTAGGATCAGTATAAAATGTTCAGCTTTGGGGTTGAAATGTGCTTAGTCCTTTGAACTCTCCCACGTCCCATTGTACATCTGCTTCCAGTTCTGTGTCCCTGCCAGTGTCTTTCGTAAAGGGACATTAAATTGCCTGCTTTTTTTTTTTTATTTTTCTTTTTTATGTCATTTATAATTTCTCATTCAAGTCGTAGCCGGTGATGCTGCAGGTGGGACTCTGACAGCCCAAGGAGGAGATGGAGTCTGGGAGTGACCTGTCAGCAGTGAAAAGGGTTTTCTCTTAGAGCTGACAGAAAAAGGGTCCATTCAATCTGACAGTCCCCTCAGAAAAAACCCACTAATTAACACTTGTCATCTGCCACAGTCACAGGTAATTCCCACCCTGGCAGGTCTGTGCGTGGATTCCCATTATTCCTTTGACAACTGGACCATGAAATCTAATTTTGCCAGGACAGAAGATGGTATCAGTGTTTGTGCCAGGTTTTGAAATGCATCACAATGAGCAGGGAAGTGTCTGCAGAGCTCTGGGAGCACAGGAGTGCTTCTCCCAGGACAAGGGGCATTGCTCTGACAAGCAGCAAGTAACTAATTACAAACAGCAAATTGGTCTCACGGGGCAAGCTTGGAGCTCATAAAAGAAGGCAAAAGAGAACCCAAACAACTTGTTGATGGTTAACTGCAGTGAGGTAATTAGTGAGTGAATGCACAAAGACAACAGAGAACAGTGCCAGACTTTGAGTCTGTAAAATATTTAGGATTAATGAAGTTTAGTGCTGTGAGTGTGCACTGAGCAATCCCTCTGCGACAAGCAGTCACTGGCTGAGAAACAGTCACGGAGCCATGGAATATCCAGAGTTGGAAGGGCCCCACAAGGATCATCAATCCAACTCCTGGCCCTGCACAGGACACCCCACTGAATGAAAACGGTGCAGCGTGGGGAGAAAGTTTTCTTCAAATATAATTGTACGGGGCTTTTCCGCTACGTGACCTCCCAGTAACTCCCCCTTGTCATTCCTGGTTTCCCAGTGTGTGTATCTGTGTTGGAGCTTCTGGGGCTCTGATTGCACGTGCTGTCTGACAGCACCAATGATACAACAGGGAGTTGGGTATCTCTATATTTTTTTTATACTTTATCAGCAACTCCCACCCCCATCCCTTCCATCTTGGGTATCAGCCATTTCCTCCTCCACGTGCCTTCACTCTGCCTTCCCCAGTTGATTATTTCCACGACTTTCACCCCTCCCCAGCACTAACTCTGTCACATTCCACAAGACAGCAATTTTCCACTCCGTGTTTGAGCAGCTGGTGGTGCTGAGCTTGTAGCACCACTGTTTGTCAGTCACCAGCACTCCGTGCCTGCCTTGCCTGATGTTCTTTTATCCCTTGGGATTTGTCCTGTCTCACTGCCCCTCTCTCCCCTGCTCTTTCAGGAGCAGGAAAGCCTGGCTGCTGCTCTGCCATAAAAAGAGTTTATGTATCAATCAGTGTTGGATGTGAATTTAGTCAGAATGTGTGTGAGGAGCGCTCAGGGAATGTGTAGAACTGCAGGAAAGTTTGGTGCTTCCCAAAGTCCATAAACACTCATTCCATAAAAACAGATTTACAGTGTTGTACCCGTGGCACGTTAAGTGCTCAGCTTACTCCGGAATATTCTTGGAAGGCTTTGCCTTGTCTGCCCAGCTTGGATTTGTGAGGGTGTTTGTGTGTGTTAAACTTCTTTTTTCAGCTGTTTTAGCTTTTTTTATCCGATTTTATTGGGCTGTAAACTTCGGGTGGAAAGCTGGGTAACTTCACTTACCACAGCGTGGTAAAAACCTCGTGGCTATAAAGTAAAAAAAAAATATATATATATAGAATGTTGTGTTTGCCTCCAGCCTTGTTTCATTTTGCCTCTGCCCTTTAACAACATCTGTGGCCTTGAAGTTGATGCTCATTTTGCAAAGGTGGCTTTTTAATTAAACTTCTTTTCTTCATCCAACTCAGCTCTCAAGGATTTTCGGCTTCTTCTGGCTCGGAGCAGAAAAAAGATTTGACTGAAAATCGTCATGTTCTGAAATTTCAGAATTACTTACTAACCACAGGAGGCAAGGTTTTAAAAATATGTTTCAGAAATTCACCCCAAACTCAGAGTATTTTCAAGAGACAATTAAGGTCAGTCTTAATGTTAAAGCGACTGGGTGAGAAGGAACAAACAGAAGGGGCTTTTCCAAACTTCTGGCTGCGCTGAAATATAAAATTGACTCTTTTAAAACACTGAAAGTTGAAAAGGGCAGAAGAACCCACAGAGGAATAGCAGGAAAATTGTCTTATCCTCCATTTCATGTTTATTTTATGTGAGCTTTCTGTATCTGAATAAATTATATGGACTTTTACATCCTAAATGGCAGGGCACGGATGATCAGTTCCTGGCTGCCTTTCAAATGTCCCAGTTTTTTCTACAGGTTTTGAGGATTTAACCTTGGAAGGGTCCATGAGAGGCCAAGGAAAATAGTGAATTAATTTAGATCTTGGTGAGTGGGCACAAATCAAACTTTATGAAAAAATGCTGGTGTGTTTTTGGTTTTTTTTTTTTTACTCAAAATTTTGGGCTTTTTGGAAATAAAATCACTCAAAGTGTTGACTTGTAATGATAATAATGATTATTATTATTTTCCTGAGCAGAGAATCTGCTCCATTTAGGAGATAAGCATTAAATTTTCTGTACAGTAGATTTGCCTGCAATTTTTTCCTTTGCAGCTCAAAGTTTTCAAACAAATTTCAGGTAAATTTTTCCTGATATCCAACCTAAACTCCTTCTGGAGCAACCTGAAAAGCAGCTGGAAGAGATGATACTCACTGGATCAATCCTGTCCATGAAGACACGTGGATATATCTGATGCAGGTGTGGCCATTTCTTACCTTATCTGACATCACCTTTCTCCAAAAACATAAAAAGAACCTTTTTTTTTGGTGGGAAAGCAAAGAACCCCCATTTCTTGAGCTGCTCCAGCTATTCCTGCTCTTCAGTCCGGGGATGGCAATTGCTCTTGTGGTGGGATTGCTCCTCCAGTGGGCTGGTGATAAAGGGAAAATGGATAAAGAGATGCTGTGATTCCTGAAGATTTGCTAACAACTGTTGTGGTCACTTGTTCCATCTGTTTGCCTGATTTCTACCCTTAACAGTCAATGTCTTGGTATTTTCCTGGCTCCTTTCTGCTGTCATTTCTCACAGTGCACTTTGAAAAAAACCCACCAGCTTTTTCAAAAGCCCTTTCTTGGAGCGAGAGGTGAGAGCTGCTGCTCAAGATCAGGTTTAAATTCCAAGTGGAAAATGCTTCAGTGGTGTACAGCAACCTGAGCTCTTGCAATATCTCCAGCTGCTATTTCAGTCTGCTCTCTGAGACTTTGGGAACATCCCTGGAGATTTGGGAAAGCAAACTGAGAAAATGCCAGTCTGCTCTTTATAAACGTGGGCTAGAAAGATGTTTCAAACTCAGAAGTTAATCTGGCAGTATCAGGAAAAGCTACATTTAATGCACTCTGGGTGATTTTTTTTCAGTGACAGCTCTTGATCAGATCATTCCACTATTCATTTTGACGGGGTTGAGCGAATATTCTTTAATTCTGGTGAAAACTCTGTATGGTTTTTACACATTCCATGACATCTTTCCTAAGGGTTGCAGGTATTATAAACACCTGATTTCTTTCTGGGTAGTTTAGTGGCTTTACTAGTTCAGAATCAGCTGGTTTTAGAACAAGGTAAAGGGATTGGATACACACTCCAGTTTCTGCTACTGATTATGTTCTCCTGGGCCTCTTGTCATCCTATTTCTCACCGATCAAATTTCAAGGGTTTTAAAGGAGTGTGTTAAAAACCATAAAAATATGTGGAGAATTGTTCTGTATCCCAGCAGATCCCTTTGGAATATCAATCCACCTGTAGGGCTCTGAATTTGGGTATTAAATATGCAGGTTTATATTGAGTAGTGCAGTAAATTTGAGTCTTCCATCACCTTGGAGGAGTTAAAAACTTGCTACAAACAGTGAAATGATCACCACGAGTGGAGTTTCACGTGCCCCTTGCCCGTCCTGTCACTCGGATGTGAGTGAATGCAGGACACAAAGAGCTGATTGACTTTCCCCTTGAGCCGCCTTTGCCAAGGGATTAATCTGATTTCTTTCACTGGATCTCTGAGTTCCACTCAAAGACATGCTGTGTTTGGGGAGGAATGTAAAATTGTGGAATAAATTTCATTGTGGTGTCTCCTCCCAGCGAAATCAGCTCACCAAGTTATATTTAGCAGGGTGAGATGCTGCTGAAGTAGGGAAACAAATCTGTCTGGGCTTTCAGTGGGGCTTGGTAACGATGAAAACTGATGCCTTGAATGCATTTTGTTGTTGTTGGTTTCGTGCTCTCTGGCTTTATAAACCCTCGAAAATTGTTGTAAATGTGGCTGGGCACAATGCGGCACAACCGGAGGAAAGCATCAAACTATCCCCTGTATTTATATTCTTTGAAACGCTTGTTTAAAATCTGGGTTGCCCCTTGCATTTCTGTGATCTCCCAGACGTGACAGACAGAAGAACAAAGGGACTGTGAGGGATTGTCACTCAGATCTGGAGTGTCACCAGCCTGAGGGAGAGAGGAGCCTAACGGGGGTGAAAACAGAGAGTCAGCTGCATAAAGAGAGGTAACGGAGTGGAGGCAAATATTCAGCGGCATAAAAAGCAGTGTTTTGACCCCTCCAGGTGCCAATCGTTCCTCCTGGCCGTGCTGCAGCAACACACCTGGCACGAGGCTGAGTTTTATTGTTCCGAGATGTTCCTTCCAGCTGCTCCCAAATAACCCTTGTTGTTACAGCTGCCAAGACTCAGCCGATGAAACGTGTTTGCACTCCGTTAATCATCCCCTCTCTGGAGTCAGGAAAGTGTCAGAGGAGACACTTTATCTGTTCTGAAGAGGGGGGAAAATAGAACTTAAAGCCTCTCTTAAGTGTGTTGTGGTGTTACTTGTTGGGAAGCTGTTCCCTGCCCCATTTGTGTGATGTCCACAATCATCACAGTTGCAGGGGTCCCATAAAGGTCACGGAAAAAGGGACAGATATTCTGGAATATTTGATGAACTGGGCAGTCTTCTGGAATTAAATGGACATTCAGTGTAGAAAATAAGGGATGTAACCCCCTCTGGACACGTAACCCTATGTCTGGATCTTCAGGATTAGGGTGGGCTTCTTGCCTGCTGTGGGCAGAGCTGTCCTGAAGCCCCACTGAATACAAGGATTTTAAATACAGGCCCAAATGAAAAATGTGTTAAAGTGATGGATTAAAAATGACTCCCCCCCCATCCCCATCAAGATTCCCTTTTGTCTCTGATTATTTTCTGAAATTTAAATAAAATTCCATGTCCTGGCCTGCAGGGCAATTTGCCTTTTGAGGCCACTTTTCCTTGGTAGTTTTGATGTTCAAGGCAACAACTGGACCTTTCTGAGTATTGGAACACATCAGCTGAATTAGATAAAGGTTTTATTAGTCCTCTCAGGCAGGTTTCAATTGGTAGAAGAGATGAGGAGGAACGAGCTCTGCTTGCAGGTGCAATTTCTGGAGCTGGGATGAAGGAGGAAATAAATGACAACCTCTGGTTGTCCTCTGGCAGCACCAACAAGGAGTGTTTGCATTTCCTCCATCAGACAAGACTCAGGAGAAGGATATTTATTAAGGAATATCTACTTATCCCATGAAACCCTTTATTTTCCTTGAGAAACTTCTCTAATCTCACTTTAGTAATTGGATTACCTAATGCTGGAGCTGGTTTTCCTGAAAAAAACCCAAAACTGATATTTGTTATGGATTTTAAATTGCATGTGTTGTTATTTCCCAGATTTTCCCCCCTGGCCACCTCCCTTTTTGATTCCACATATCCTTGTGTGGTCTTCAAAAAACATCCCCAAAACTATAATTCTGTGATGACAGTTGTAAAAAAATGACTCTGCTTAGTCCAGGAACTCTCCTGAACTGATTTCTCCCGTGGTGATTTCCAGTGATTTAAAATACACTTAAGTGTGTTTAATTGTCCCAGCGTCCACTTTCCTCGGTGTGAAAGTCGCTCCTGGGAGTATTTTAATCCTCTCTCCTCCTATCCCTGGGCACACACAAAGAGATTACTGCAATCCTGTAAAAAGACAGTTTTTCCTCTCACTTAAACGTGTTTTCTTTCCGCTCCCATGTAAAAAAAAACCTCACTGTGTTTCAGATCGGATCAGACCAGCGTGGAAACGCTCCGTGGAATTTCCTTCACTGGGCAGAGGGAGCTGCTTCAAACAGCCGATGCTTTGATCTGACTTGCAGAGGAGAGAGGGATAAACAGGCATTTCCCAGCATTGTGCCCACATTGTTACTTCCAAGAATTAAGGCATTGTGTGTAAACAGTGGATCTACTGGTTAGTGGATTATATTTGCATAAATAGCACAGCAAAATGACCGTTCATCTGGTTTCCTCCTCCCCTACTTCCACAAAGCCTCACTGAACCTCAATGCATGCCTGGTTTAAAAAAAAATCAATAAATGTCACGGAGCAATTAAAATAATTATTGTTTTAAATAGGAAAACCACTTGTGAATATTGCATAGGTGTCCATAAACAACGATATTAAGTGAACAAAAGCCTGTTTTCCTGTCTAATGCTCTGTTTGCCGTCCTGTATCTGCTGTTATAAATCATGCAGGACGTTCCTCCAGCTCCTCAGATCCTCAGAAGCGGCTTTTGCCGGGTCAGGAGTTCAGGAATTTGCTATTTGCCCAAAACATTGGGTTTACATGCTCACCTTCACCCCAGGTGAGCAGCGGCACGGGGAAAACATCGTTATCTTTGGGACTGTGCACGGTTATTTGTACGGGAGCCGTGGCCTTATTGGAAAACAGGGATACTGCCAACTGCAGGCAGTTGGAAGAGATGGGATGGCCAAAAAAAAAAAAAAAGTGTTTGGGGAAATAAAAATGCAAAGGTTGAATTCCAACACCTTTCTCCTGTGCAGCAGGCAGAGGGAAGGCGAGGGATGGAGTGGAAAGGTGAGGCTGCTGCAGTGGAATGATCTGAGGGCTTTGAAGGAGAGGCTGTAAATTCGAACAGGCTCATGGACAGAGGGATTTCTGTGGCAGAAACCTGTGGGAAATGGGGGGGATTTCAGCCCAGGCACTCGTGGCAAAGATCAGTGTTTGCAGAGGGAAGGGGCTGATGGGGCACTCCCTGAACGTGGTGGTGTCACTGGAGGAGATGGGGAGATGCTGCCCCCATGGAGTGAATTGCTTTGCTTTCCTTTTATGCTCACAGCAATGGCAGATGTGCCTTCTTGGGTTGGTGGGGCTGTTCAAGCTGATGTGGGGATGGGAATGTTGCTCTGACCCCCCCATATACACACCCCAAATCTGATTTCTTGGGAGTTTGCTGTTCCCTGCACGTGCTGTATCAGCCATGTCCACAACCTTCCCCATATTTATATTGCTTTGTTCTGGTCTGTGTTGGCTCTGGGAGGCTCTGTCACAGAAGAGACCTGGCTCTGGGATATATAAAACCTCTTTCATCTTGACTTGGGAAGAAAAGGATGGAAGAGAGAATCAGGGCAGGAAGAGGCTTCGATTCAAAGCAAAGGTGAAGCTCTCTAGTTGCTGGAATAATTAATTGCATTTATCTTTACAGTCAGACCTTCAGATTTCATTTTGGCTCAAGCAAAACAACCCAGACCATCAGGACACGTTATCTTTTAAGTTGCATTTCTTGATATCCTTGAATTTCTTTATTCATTTCCCACGATTTCACGACACAGCATAATAATGGCAGAAGTGCTCTTAATGGCAGCTTTCATTGAGCTTAATGTCTTTGTACTGAATTCAATTTAGCACATTCAGCTTTCAGCATTTTGCAGCGAGGCTCTCATATTGTAGCAAACCTGCCCTTTTGGTAATACAGGTATTTCCCTTGTTAGCTCGAGTTTATGGCTTTTATGTTTCGATGTAATGAATTGGTCTAAAGGCCAAAAATGCTGTTTGCAGGTTCCCCTTCAGTTGCTGACCAAGGAATAAATTTACTGGCGTGCAAAATGTAAAACAAGAATGTACTGTAATGTAATAGGAAAGGCTTTCGTTCTCAGGGGCTTGAAGAAATGTGGCATTGCAGCCTCGTGCCTGATTTTCACAGATCTCAGGGGATCTGTGGCAAACTCTGTAAACAGGGATAATTCAGAAAACAGGCACTTGGATTCTCTTTATTCCAAATTTCTCAGGTTGTAAAATCCAATCTACTTTTTACACAATATTTGTGCCAGTCTCTGACTTGATATAAAGAAGGAACGGGAGGAAATGTGATCACCCAGGTTCAAACAGGAGGCTCTGCTGATGTTCCCAATTGTTAAATGAACGCAAAGACATATGAAGAATATCTTGAAATCTGCAGTGAATCCGTTCCTTGTGCTATGGAATATTTCCTTTGGTTTTCCAACTGTGCTTTTAATTCCAACTGCACCTTTCAGGAGCTGACT
Organism: Myiotriccus ornatus; assembly: GCA_036023395.1. Classification (NCBI taxonomy): domain Eukaryota; kingdom Metazoa; phylum Chordata; class Aves; order Passeriformes; family Tyrannidae; genus Myiotriccus; species Myiotriccus ornatus. The sequence continues at coordinate 2,605 of JAYRBT010000268.1, read as the reverse complement.
TTAAGTTGACAACTGACCTCCAAAATTTAGGGGGAAAAAATTAGAAGAGAATAAACCAGGAGAAGTTCATAATTTGGCAAGAGGAAAACATCAGGTTTCGAAAGAATAAATCCAACTTTTCCCCCATTTCCCCCCTGAATATCCCTTACTCTTCAATAAACAAAAACTAGACTAGGAAAAACCTGTTTACCCGTGGAATAATTTCAGTATTAAAGGCTGACTGTGCTTTCAGTTAATTTTTATTCCATGGTTGGAAAAGTCTTGTGGACTGATTCTCATGGGAATTTTCTCAGAATTCCGGTCCCCAGGATCCTTCAGAGGATTTCTCTCCTCTCTCCAGCAGCAGTTGGGCTGCAGTGAGTCAATGTGTTCACAGTTGGGTGGGTGTGGGCAGCGGGAATTGCAGGAACTGGGATGTGGGACAGACTGGATGTGAAAACACATCAAAAACAGGGCTGAGAAGTGACTACAGAACTCCACAGTTGCTCCTCTTAGACCAAAACACAGATTTTACACCAAAGATGTTCCAGCTGGCACGTTGCTGCAGAAATGAAGATTCCCACCAGGAGAGGTTTAATTTGGATATTAGGAAAAAATTTCTTCGTGGAAAGGATTGTCCGGCCCTGGAAGGGGCTGCCCAGGGCAGTGCTGGAGTCCCCATCCCTGGAGGGATCTAAAAGCCATGTGGATGTGGCACGTGGGGACATGGGTTAGTGGTGGATTAAGGGTTGAGTTGATGACATCAGATGGCTTTTCCAACCCAAAACTCTCATTTTTTGACATATAATGACACTGGGTAGACATCAATCATTGGTAAAATCTCTTTTTGCTCTCCTGGCGAGGATATAAATCGGGAATAGAAATTTCAACACTTGAATAAAATGCTTTTCCAAAGGACCTTTGGAAAATTTAATCCTCAGTCTGGGTACAGTGAAGGTTCTGGAGGTGGGAGCAGAACCAGGCTGGAAGCAACTACTTATTTTGAACTGGTGGCTTCAACTCAACCAGTTACTTTGAACTGTGAGTGATGAACAATTCTGGAAATAACCTCTCCCTAAAGCTTCTAAAGCAGTGTGTGAATACAGGATACAGCAGAGATTGTGGTTTTTTGATTGTTTCTTTTTTGTTTTGTTTTGTTTTTCCAGAAATTTCTACCCACACATCTGAGGACAGAAATTGCACCTCTGGGCCCTTCAGGTACGGTGCCCAGAAACAATGAATTTTTTAATGGGAAATAATGTGACTAATGCATCATCACTGATTACCCCAGGAAGAGTTTTATGGCACTTTCCATTTCAGCCATTAATAAACAGGCTGATCATTAACATTCATTTCCGAGGAGTGCATTGGATATCCTATTATTGAGTTATTGTTGCATTATATTATTGAGTTGTTATTCTGAACACACAGCCTGCTAAACGTGGCATTTAATTGTAAATTACTGCTTCATTGCTCCGTGTTCTAAAAACACAGGCCAATATTTCACAGTTTTAGTGGTTTATATCTTCAACTTCGGGGTTTGTCACCACCTATTTGTTTATGAAAACTGCCTTTTGTTAGAAGCTGGGTTGCTCTTCACTGCTTCTCTCCAAATCATGACTTTGATGAGACTTGTAAGAGTTAAAAAATGGGAGGGTGAGAGTTTAGTTCTTCTTGAAATGATATGTAATCCTTGCAAGAGTCACTTGTACCAGGAGCCTTCCTGCATGTTCCCAGAATGGCTTTTTATATAGGAAAATTGAGGAATTTAAGAGCTGTTTCAATCCAGTCACATTGGTTTTTTGGGGAATGGCAAACTGATTATCTCTTGACTGTTAACAGCATGATTTTAACCTGCTGAACAAACCTACTGGTAATATTTTACTGCTTATATAAATGTCTATCACCTTATAAATGTGATATTTCCATTTAGGATCACGTTAATGGAAAAGTTCAACTTCACAGTCAACACAGGATGATAAAGGTCACTGAGTTTCAGACTTTGGTTCGATTTTGGTGTATGTAAAACTCAGTGACTGGGTCCCAACATGACAACTGAGCCCCTGGAGCATGAGCTGCACATTTGATCCTTGCAGTCTACAAACCCAAGGAAGTTCAGTGTGGGGTGATATTAAATTCGTGAGCTAAAAAACTGGTTTTGTATCTGCATAAGGGAATATAAAATTCAATCTGCCACCTGAAGGCCAGGGCTCTGGGCAGCTGTGGAAATCATTCTGAGATGGATGTTGTTCAGCTGGGGATGTGGAATGAGTTTGTGCTCTTGGATCAGTTCTTAGATCTTGAGAGGGCTCTGGGTCACCAAACCACACATCAGCTCTCTGCCTTTGTCTGGCTTTCATTCCAGCAGGGAAGGATGTCTGTGGAATTTAGGGACTCATATGGGAAGCTGCTGTGATGGGGGAGTCAGGGGAGAGATTAATCTCAGCCTGTTTTGTTAAGGTCGGAGAATCACAGGATGGTTTGGGTTAGAAGGACCTTAAAAAGCATCTCATTCCACCCCCTGCCATGGGCAGGGACCTTCCACTAATCCAGGTTGCTCCAACCTGGCCTTGGACACTCCCAGGGCTGGGGCAGCCACAGCTTCTCTGGGCACCCTGTGCCAGGG
>JAYRBT010000267.1:0-18532 GCA_036023395.1 Myiotriccus ornatus | reverse complement strand
AGCTCTCCTGGAGCCCCTTTAGGCCCTGCAAGGGGCTCTCAGGTGTCCCTGGAGCCTTCTCTTCTCCAGGTGAACCCTCCAGCTGTCCCAGGAGAGGTGTTAATGCTGTTTGGAGGTTTGTGGAAGGTAAGTGTGGAGCAACTGAACCATTTACTTAAACCTGAAGGTGCCCTAAACACAAAACACTGTCTAAAAACAAGCTTTGGAGGAGGAGGAAGGGCCACAGCACTGGAAGGGGCTCCAAGGTCTCCCCAGAACCTTCTCTTATCAAAGCTGAACAGCATCTGCTCTTGAATGCATTTGTGTGTAGCTGCACACACATCAAATTATGCAACACCCATTCCTCAGTCAACTCATTTCTTGTAGAAAACAGAAACAAGTGCCAAGGTTTCCCTGGTTTTGGTTCCCATCCTTTCCCTGTCAGCCCATACTGACCAAAGTGATGCCCTTTTTGTCCAGTCACTTCATTTTTTTTCCCCGATGAATTTATTTGTAGAAGATCACGTGGGAGTTTCAGTTTTCTGCCCTCCAGACACACATCAGGTTTGAAAAGCAGGCACTCTCCAATCCCCCTGTCCATGGGCTGCACCCAGTGCCCTGTGCCTGCCCTGCCCCCCAGGCAAGGTGAGCAGCCCAGAGCTGGCAAACAGGACCCCTGTCTGACCCCTGGGGACAAACCTTGGCATTCACCTCCTCCACCATCCCCTCCTCACCCCTCACACTGGTTTCTGCAGCCCACTGCTGCTGGCAGGTGCTCTGAGAGCTGATCCAGAGGGCTCAGACCAGGAGGCAGCGGAGCTGGAAGCAGGAGCAGCCAAGGCTCCAGCGCTGGCAGATGCAGCATCTCACCCCCTGGATGGCACAGAGGGACCTTGGCCAGAACTCCCACCCTGGGTGGCAGGTTCATTTCTGTGATATATCACTGGCAGCCCAGCTCTGGCGTTGATGCTTTGCTTTGGCAAGCCCAGACACAGTTACCGAGGTGGTTTTTTTTTTCTTTGTAATATTTTCTGGTTTATACTTTTAAAAAAACCTAAATCTTGAAATATCTGTGGGGTTTTGTCATTTCCCTCTCTGAGAAAACAAAGTGAATTTACAGGGTTTTAGCAAACCCTTGGGATGTGCCAAAGGCTGCATCCTTCCAGAGTTGAAATGGCAGTCACTGGTGGAGGTGAGAGGCGTTGGAAAGGCAGCCAGGAAAATGCAGAGCATCACATCTGACATGTCCAACAGTGACACAAGCCAAGAGAAGAGGGGCCACAACCTCCAGAGCTCCCTGTGGAGGTGACTGATGGGCTCCCCACTTCATCCCCCTCAGAGCCAGCACAACTACACACACTCAGCAGAAAGTTTCCACAGGAAACATGGAAAGCTCTGCCCTCTCAGCTTGCTCATCTTTCCCCCCCCTCCTCAAGCAAAGAGGGATCAAGGCTGATAAAGGACTGAGTTATAACCTGGAGTCAGGATCTGGGGAAGAGAAAGCTCCAGGGAGACCTTAGAGCACCTTCCAGTGCCAAAAGGGGGTCCTAAAAAAGAGGGAGACTTCTTACAGAGGCAGAGTGTGATAGGACAAGGGGTAGTGGTTTTAAACTAAAAGGAGGGATTTAAGTTGGATATTGGGAAGGAATTCCTCCCTGGGAGGGTGGGGGGCCCTGGCACAGGTTGCCCAGAGAAGCTGTGGCTGCCCCAGCCCTGGAAGTGTCCAAGGCCAGGCTGGAGCAACCTGGGACAGCGGAAGGTGTCCCTGCCCATGGCAGGGGTGTGGGATGAGATCCAAGGTCTCTTCCAACCCAAACCATTCCGTGATTCTGTAATTCCATGATCCTGTGAACCAAGTTTTGCGCTGCAGGCTCTTGCTATGCCATTCCTCACTCTGGGAGCTCCAGCAGAGCAGCCCCATTCCACGGCACCCAGAGGCTCCTTCCGTGTTCCTCGGGGGGAGTCATTCCATGGGTAACTGCAGATTACCCAGAGGCTGAGCCACAGGAAAACACCCTTTTTCTCCATGCAGCAAACCCCAAGCTTTTATTTTTCACCTCAGGCCACTCCAGGGGGGTGATCCCTGCTCCAGAGGAGGCTCTGCACACCCTGCACTGCCCAGATCCCTCCGACCACACCGGGATCTGGAAGATGTCGATTCTTTGCTGGGAAGCCTGGAGGGAATTCCAGCTGCCCTCCCCACCAGGAGCAGCCACATCAGTGTCCCCAGGCTTGGGGGAAGTTTGGGCTTGGAATCTGAGGCCTGACCATCAAAGAAGCCATGAGGTCTTCTGGGCAACCACAGCCTGCAATTCCCACACTGCTGGACAGGAGCTTTTCCTTTCCTGGCTGCCCCAAAGCACCACCCAAGGCTGCTGAATGTTCTCACCCAGCTGCCCTCTCTCCATGCACAGTATTCCAGCTCTGGGAGTGTGAACCAAGCTCCCAAAAGCTCTAATATCCAGTCAAATACTGCAGAAATACAAATACATTATTAATTCCCTGAATTAGGCTGATGCAAAAGCAGGAGGCAGGTGGGGAGATTACTGAGAATGAAGGAAAAATAAAGCAAAGAAAAATAAATAAGAATAATATAAAAATAAATACAAATAAAGATAAACATAAAAATAATAATTAAAAAATAAATTTTAAAGAAAGAAAAATGAAAAGAAATCAGATTTCTGACTGCCTGGAAACAGCACCAACACACAATGTTGTGTTATGTCAGCCTGTGTCTTATTTAACCAAACACAAAGTGGAGATGCTGAAAGATTTAAGTGACAGTGAAAAAAAAAACCCCTCTGTAATCTCAGTGGCAATAATTCTACAAAGAAACTTCCCCCAGTGATTTAGGCCTGAAGGCAATGGGGTTTTTTTCCTCTCCTCAATGAAAAGCCAGAAAGAGAAGAAAATGTTCCTTGTATTCCCACAGGCAAAGCCAAAGTTTCTGATCCCATCCCCAGGCTGGAAATCTCCTATTTAGAGACAGTCTTGACTTTTTGGGAGCATATCCTGAAATTCCTTATATTCTGTCACACAACAGAAATGGTGAATAAAATAGAAACACATCTTAGACACAGTGAGCAAGTCCCTGCCTGTCCCCAGGGCCACCCTCATCCTGAAAAGCTGCCTGGATAAAGACTTGCCTGTGTTTTTGTTACGTTTCAGGGGAACTGGGGGAAGAGTTGCTTCAATGACCACAACTTTGCTCAAGGTAAATATTTGCTCAGGCACTGCTGGAAGGCTGGGCATTGGCAGCACTGGCAGATCCACCAAGGAACACACAGAACCAGCTGCAAATGCTGCAGCTCAGGCAGTTCTTCCTTCCCACAGCGTGCCCCAATCCTCATTTAAATGATAATATATATATATTTATATATGTCTTGCAGTGCCTGTGCTCACAAACACATCCAGGTACGTTTCTGTTCCAAATTCCAAGTCAAATTCCAATTCTTTGCAGACCTATGAAGTGTGTGAAGAGCTGTCCAAGATGAAGAACCAGCTGCAAGGAGATGGTGCAGCTCAGGCAATTTTTCCTTCCCACAACATGCCTCAACCCCACTCTAAAGGATAATATATATATATATATAATATATATGTATGTATTTATATATATCTTGCAGTTGTCTGTGCACACACACAACCATGCACATTTCTGATCCCAAATTCCAAGCTGAATTCCAGTTCTTTGCAGACACCTGTGAGGGGTGTGAAGACACGTCCAAGATGCAGATCCACCCAAGGACACGGAACCAGCTGCAGGAGATGGTGCAGCTCAGGCAATTCTTCCCACAACATGCCCCAAGCCTCTCTATAAAGGAGATATTTTTATATATACATATATACAAATTATGTTATGTGTAAAAATTATATAGATAGAAAAATTATTATTATTATTATATATAAAAATTCCAGCTCTTTGCAGACACCTACAAAGGGTGGGAAGACATTGGAAGTCCCTTGGTGTTCCTCACCCCAGTTCAGAGGGAAACCTCACGTTGTAGTGCTGCCAAGCCAGGTCACACAAAGCACAAATAATGTAAAATCAAGATACACAGTTGTTTAACAGGAAAGGAAATAAAAACATGACTGAGTTTGGAGGGAATGTTGTTGGCCTTGTAGGAAGAAAAGAATCAAGTCTGGGCAGTGTTTGCTTCCTTGTCATCACAAGCTCCACAAAACTCCCTTGTATGCACATACAAAAATACACCTTGTGCCAGTGAAACGAGGCAGGATTTAACGAGAACCAGAATGTGTTTTGGGTAATTTCCAGGTGATTGGCCTCTTCTTAACAGATACTTCTTGTAGATGAATGCAAATATTTATGTAGGGACCCCACTGGCTGTGTGTCCATCTGATTCTGGTTTTTCCCCTCATAAACCTGTTCCTCAGGAATCCACAGCACCAGCACTGACTGGGGGGAAGAAGAGAAAACCCAGAGCAGGATTTTCCACACCCTCAGCGCACCAGACAGGATCTCCTCCGCACCAGAGAGTCTCCACTCTTTTAATCCCATTGCATTAACATATCAATCAAAAATCCCCCATCCCTGACTCCTACACAGGGAAGCAGCTCAACCAGATATTGGCTCCAGCATCTGCTGCTTCCAGTGGACCGGGGTGGCTCTGCTGGACAGCTGAGGGGGCTTTGCAGGGGGAAGCTGCTCTGCACTTTGGTGGGACAAATCTCCTGAGCACATAACCCTGACGCAGGGAAAACAACAATTAGTTATCAAAATGAGCCCCTGGAGACTCCTGCCAGTGCCTGAGACAGAGCAGACGTTCCTGGGTTTAAAAGCTAATTGGACATTGGTTTAGTTGGTCAAAAACTTGCTGCTAATAACGCCAAGGCCGTGGGGTGGATCCCCCGCAGGGGCCACTCACTCAAGGGTTGGGCTCAGTGATCCTGGTGGGTCCTTCCAGCTCAGAATATTCTGGGATTCTGTGAATGTCAACCCCCAGCAGCCTGGTGTGACCCCTTCCTTGCTCTGAGTCTCCAGGTTGTCTCAGACAATGCCACTTCCATGTTTTCCTTCCCTTTGTGGCTGCAAAGGTTTGAGAGCTCCAAACAGGAACACACTGCAGGATGCAACCAGGGGGACAAAGCCAAAACATCCAACGACTGCAGGGCATGTGTGGAGTTGAAGTGAAGGATAAGCAGAAGGATCCAGCCCAGAAGAGACCTGCAGCCTCACCCCATTCCCAGCAAACCCTATAGAAACATCTGAACTTCAGGGGCTGGGAATGACCTCGGTGACCTTCATTTGGGGCCACCCAAAGACATCAAAGGAAGGGCTAATCAGTACCATTTCTTTTGCTACATCCAGTTGTTTAATTTTGTAAGGCAGTTATGTAGTCATAGTGTCATGGAACCATGGAATGGTTTGGGTTGGAAGGGACCTTAAAGCCCATCATCCAGTCCTACCCCCTGCCATGGGCAGGGACACCTTCCACCAGCCCAGGTTGCTCCAAGCCCTGTCCAACCTGGCCTTGGACACTTCCAGGGATGGGACAGCCACAGTATTCATGAGAAGCAACTCAGTTTTGGTGATCTTCATTGACCCCTGAGGTCTGCCTGGTGAAGGTCCCTGCAGATGGAGCTGGGAAGTCAAGAGGTGACACTGAGAGTCACCATCTTGGTCCAGAACAGCTGGGACATTCCACAACTCACCCCAAATCAAAGGGAATCTGATGTTATGTACAGTCCAACCTTCTGGCAACATCTCAACAGAAACTGGATATGCTGCTGTCACACCCAGAGACCGGATAAATTATCCAAACATATCAAAGCCGGGAGCAAAACGACATCTTAATGTAGAGCAGGAGAACGAGACCACTCCAGTGGCACTTCAGTGACACAAAGCTCCACTTCCTAATCCTACCAGACTTATGGAATTTGTTTCTAAGGGCTCGTGGCTGAAGAATCAGCCAATTATGTGTCCATTTATTTTCATGCCTCTAATGAAATAAAGTGTGAATTTCTGTTTAATTAAAAATGAGCTCAGGCTGAGGACCAGAGACACTTCTAAAACACCTTTTGGCACTTCACAACTGAGCTCATCAGGGCTTTGAGTTGGAATGGCTTTAAGGAAAGGATATAGAGGTTAAATATTAAAGATTTCAAGGCAAATAAATATCTTTTGAAGCCTGGCCTCATATCCCTAAAAAAAAAGACAGTGGATATATCCATGTGCACAGACAGCCAGGAAATCTGAGATCATATTCCTCCTCAATAAAAAATAGGCTTCAAAACATTCATTCGGTGATATTTTTAAAAGAATTTAAATGTTTTTGTCAAGAAAAAACGGACAAAGATTTTCACTGACACATCCAACCTGACATATTTCTTTGAATGCAGGTTACCTTTTTCTAAGAAATTAAAATAAGAGACCTTAAACCTGCAAAAAGAACCCAGAGCCAGAAATTACTCATGTGCCTCAGCTACTGATCCAAAAAGCCTCCTGCTTTGCAGAGCCTCAAAAGGAAGAATGTTTAAAACCCTCCCTAGGATGAAATCATTGATTGAACAGCTAAAGAGATCAAAAAAAAAAAAAAATACACCAAAACCAACATTATTTTAATGTAATCAAGAAATTCTCCAGTCGAAGATCACAACTGAACTTCAGATTAAGTGGCTACTTTAAAATAAATAAACAAACTAAATAAAAGCACTTAAAACCATCAGGTTTTGGATGCATGGATGGATGGATCCTCAGCCAGTGTCCATCCCTCCCCCTCTGACTGTGCCAGAGAAATAACATGAGAAGTTTTCGACAGTACTGACACTCCAATTTTCGTCCAGATGCCTTGGTTGGTTCCAGGAATCCTCACATTTGAGTTCACAATGGGCTGTTCTGGTGTATCCCACAACAGCAACTATTTGTTCTTTCAAACATCATCTCCCAAGCACAGCCCTGAACCTTTAACCAGTGACTCCTTCTGTACAGGGCTACTGAAAACCAGCCCAAACTACCTCCACCTGAACACAGAGATGCCTCAGGAATTCACAGCAAGCTGGTTTGGGGTCCAGGGACAGACAAGTGCCTGTTAAATGCACCCTGCACAGCAGCAAGGGTTGGAACAAGACCCGTGTCTTTACCTTCCCCTCAAGGTGCAAAACAGCGTTTGGAGACGAGGCAAGTCTGGAATTGCCTCCAGCCTCTCTAGGAAAGGTTAAAACAAACCAAACAGCAAAAAAGAATCTCTCCAGGGGCCAGCATTCCTGCTTTGTGCCTGAGCATTAGCTGGCAAAAATAAAGAACAGCTACAGGCCCTGACAGGCACGGAGCACACCTTGGGGTGCTGGGGGGGTGCTGGTTTGTGGAGCTGCCTGTGCAGACACTGCCTTCAGGCACCGCTTACAGAGGGTGTCTTTTGTCTGCTGAGCAGCAACAGGACAGTTCTGTCGCTTCAAGGATGAAACAGGGGGGGGACAGGCTCAAAAAAGGTGTTGGTGGAGGTTCCTGAGTGCCCTGAACAGGCGGCTCCGTCACTTCTGCTTAAGGAGGCGACTGGGAGATCTCTTGTTCAGGCAGAGCAGCACGGGCAGGGTTGGAGGAAGAGTTCATGTCTTTAAATAGACCAGCTGACACAGTAAAAACACCCAGAGCAGCTTTCAGCCCCCCCAGCCCTGTGGCAGCTCACTAACACTGGGACTTCTGCAAGAGCAAGTCCTTAAAAGCAACGAGGGGCTCCTGGGGTGGGGAAATTGGGTGCAGGAGGAGAAAAGCCCCCCGTGGCATGGTGGGAGAGGGCAAGGAGCTACTGGATCTCCTCCTGTCTCTGCTGCTCTGCAAGATCAGCCCTTCTCTGTGCAGGTTTCCTCTGGTGCAGCCCGAGGCTCTGGGTGTGTGGGGTGTGCCCAGAGCAGAGCAGGATGTGGTCCCACACAGACCTACCAACAGCACCCCGAGGGCGCTCGGAAGCCCTGCAGAAAAACGCAGCTTGGAGGTTGTTAGATTTCCCCAGAACTCCTCCATCACCTCGGTGTTTGGCCACGAGCCACCCAGGAGTTCCCCTGCACCCCTCGCAGGCACCAGCACCTCCGTGGAGCTCCCACCGCATCCCCCGGGGCTCCCCCCGCCAGCCGGGCTGCGGACAGAAGGTGGTGCTGCAAGAATGGTGCAGACACAGCAACAGCCTGCCCTGAGCTGGGGTGCAAGATGCTGAATCATCCCTCGGGCTGCACAAAGCCCCAGAGCCTTCCAGACCTGCTCACCCAAAAACCACAGAATCACAGAGTCACTGCAAGGGACCCACAAGAATCATCAACCCTCAGCCCTGCACAGGCCCAGCCCCAAGAGTCACCCCCTGTGCCCCAGAGGATCAGCCCAACCCTCCTGCAGCTCTGGCAGCCTTTAAGGTTCCTTCCAGCCTAAGTAATTGTATGCTTCTTTATTACCTTTATTTTTAAAGTTTGGGACTTTTTTGGCCCTATTTGGTATTTACTCCTCCTAAAAGGAGATCCTGTTCCTTCCCTCAGCAAAAAGAAGTGGCATTCTTACAACCAAACCTGAGCTTCAGAAATTTAAAAAAAAAAAATCATTTAAAAAAGAAGGAAATTCAAAAATATTATGAATATATGAAAAATATATTGCACAAGGGTTTGTTTGTTTGTTTGTTTGCCCAGCAGACTCCTGTACAGCTCACAATCCTAATGCTGAGACCTGCAGGGGCCCCAGGGGCTGCTCTCTGCTGCCAAGCCCCAACAGCAGTGAACTGGTGTGTAGTTGGTCCAGCTTTAGCCTTGGGAACCCCTGTTCTTAGCCCCAGCCAAACAACGCTGATGCTCGTATTTGTGGGGCACTGCAGAGAGAGAATTTCAGGACAATAACTATGATCTAGTCAAGGCCCTTGATGGTCTGGAACAAGCACTGCCAGGGAGATTGATTGTTCGGAAGGTGAGGCCACCACCTCCCACGGTCTTCAGAGATCCTCAGGCATTAAGACCAGAATCAGCACTGATAAAGCCTGACCTGCTAAACACAGGCTGCAGAACCCCTCAGGCATTTCTGCATCGAGCTCATTACTTGTCCTTAAGCTTCAATTTTTCTCACCAAAATAGAAAACAATCTTGATTTAAAGACTCCAAACGGTGGCAGAAGCAGCAATTCTCAGTTCAGATGTTCCGGTGATGGATTTCTCTGCTCAGATTCTGTTCCTTTTTGGGTTTTTTTCCGAGGCTTTTTTTGTTCAGCTCCACTGCCCAAACCCTGCACTTAGAAAACTAAATACCAGGTATTTTGTGTTGTTGTTTTTGCTCTTCGAGGAGAAATACCCCGACTATCACAAGCCAAGAACAGAATTTTGTGGGCCCTTCCTAAAACCACCCAGAGATGTTGTAATTCCCTACAATTACTTCTTGGGATCTATTTGGGGTAAGAGCAACATATTTTACATTTTAGACCTTACACAAACCAAAACATGGAGAATTCTTGGAAACAGAATTCTCCAATCAGCCTTCTATACATCTTAGATAAACTTTCTTGCTGCAACTGGGTTTGTGGTCGGCACAGGCCAACGGTGACACTGACCACTGGTTTCTGAGGAGCAGCAATGGGCAGAAACCAGAAACCATCATCATTTTCTCTGGTCGTGGAAAGCCTACAGTGCTGAAGGTCATAGGAAAAAAAAAAAGAAGAATTAAAAAAATATATATTTCTATTCTTTGTGAACTAGTTGACATTCCAGTACCACATCTGTCTGCCTGCCAATGGCAAAATTTATTATTTTTCTAATATTTTTTTTTTTCTGTGGCACCAAGGATTTTTTAAATACTGCAAATGAAAAGAAAGAGATTTTTTTTTTTCTTAGCAAATTTTAGGGTTTAATAGGATCACGGAGCCATGGAAGAACGTGAGCAGGAAGGGACCCACAAAGACCATCCAGCCCAACCCTCAGCCCTGCACAGGCCCAGCCCCAAGAGTCACCCCCTGTGCCCCAGAGGATCAGCCCAACCCTCCTGCAGCTCTGGCAGCCTTGGGGCTGTGCCCACTGCCCTGGGGAGCCTGTTCAGTGCCCAACCAGCCTGGGGGGGAAGAACCTTTCCCTGAGATCCCCTCAGTCCCCACCGTTCCAGCTGAACACACCAAGTGCCCTCAGCTGCTCCTTGTGTGGCCCCTCCAGACCCTTCACCATCCTCATGTCCCTCCTTTGGATGCTCTTTAACTGCTTTGGATTTTTCCTGCGTTTTGGTGCCCAATCTGCCCCCAGAACTCGAGGTGAGGCCGCCCCAGTGCAGAGCAGAGCAGGACAATCCCCCCCTGCCCCAGCGGAGATGCTGGGCCTGGTATCAGAGTTCACAGCACCCAAAACTCAAAGTTCAACACAACCCCCAGCCCCTGCAGCTCCCTCTGAGCCCCCCAGAGCAGGGCTCAGGGACTGGGCACGGCGGCTGCTTTTAGAGCTGCGTTCTGGTTCTTCAAATCAACAACGAACCCGCTGGGCTATTACAGCAATTTAAAAAGTCAACCTGTAACAGGGAGGCAAATTTGGTGGCAGCCCCATCTGGCAGGTTGAGGAGGAACCCAGAGCAGGGCGAGCCGTCAGGAGCAGCTCCGGATCCACCTCTGGAGCGGGAGCACTGGAAGCCTCTGTCCCGATGTTCTGCTGAGCTGCTCGGGGAGGCAGCTCCCCCTGCCCGGGGCTCTGAGTGTCAGGAGGAGCTCCCGGGCACAATGAGTGCCATTATAGCCGGGGTGTTTATTTCCCACGGCAGAGCCGCTGCCAGAACACACAATCCCGGGGCTCACCCCGGGCCCTGCAGGCTGGAATGCCGCGGAGAGGCTCCTCTCCGCGGAGAATGAGATGATTATGCTGGGACTGATGCTTTGGCAGCAGCACTGGGACTTCCCCCAGTCCCTGCTCTGCTTCAACCCCTGACCCAGCAGAACTGGGGGCACAAATGTTACTGTTGATACCCCCCCACACACACATCCTGCTGAGGTAAAGAGAATTCTTTATTTCAGCACAAACAGGTGAGATCAGGGCTCTTCTTCGAGAGTTTCAATCTCTTTCCTGCTCGCTGGCTTTGATTCTCTGCAGATCATGGAAACACAGAGTCACAGAAACAGAATATTCTGAGTTGGATCATCGAGTCCAACTCACAGAATCACAGGCTGGTTAGGTTGGAAGGGACCTTAAACCCCATCCAGTCCCACCCCCTGCCACGGGCAGGGACACCTTCCACCAGCCCAGGTTGCTCCAAGCCCCGTCCAACCTGGCCTTGGACACTTCCAGGGATGGGAATGATCTTGTTCCCTTCACCATGAGACAACACAAGGAACAAATTCCTCTGAAAGGGCTGCACTGCAGTGCTGGGCAGATCTCATCAGCACTTGGAGGGGTTTTATTTCCCTGGGGTGTTTCCTTTTCACTCTGCCATTTTCTTAATGAAGATGAATGAAGGAAGCACCATTATCAAAAACCCTTGCAAGCAGAAAAATGCACCTCTGCTCAGTCTCAGCAAAGGTCCTGCCTGGTTTTTGCCTTGATAACAATTCTGATTTTCTTTAGCTGTTTTTCCTCTCTGAGGAAGCAGCAAGATCAGAACTAGGCCTAATCTGACCCTCTGCTCCTGTCTCTACAGCCCGTTCCAAACTTCACAGGTGTCCTGAGCAGCAGGTGTCACCCCAGGATCCCAAGCCCTGCAGCAGTGAGTCCTAGGCAGCCTCTCAAAAATAGAAATGCATCATTCCCGTATCTCAGCTGAAAACAGGCTCCTGGAAGAGCCTTGCATGACAAGCTGCTATCAGAGCTCAGCCCAGACGTCCTGTTTTGTCTCCTTTTATCGTGATAAGCTTCTCTTTTTCCATTCTAAAGAACCACACTGCAAACAAGCAGCGCTGTTTCCCTCCCACTCCCCCTCCTGCTGCAATCCTTCCCTCGGATTGCTGTGGTGGAGCCTCCTCACTCCTTCCAGGAGGGCCAGAGGATCCTGTGTGTGCCACACAAGAACACACTGCCCACGTCACCAACCCGCCGCAGGTTAATCCACCACAGAAAGCTTGAAACAAGAGGTCTTGGGGGTGTTGGCATGCTCTGAAAAGGACATTCACACGAGGAGGGGAGGAGGTGACAGATTACAGCCCAACACCTCTGACACCAGAGGGTCTGGACCTCACCAAGAACAGGTCAGGCTGTGGGGTTTTGTACATCCTCATACAACCTTTTAACTGCTTTGATCTGCTTTCCTGGTGTTCAGCAGTGAGATGTGAGGTCTCCACAGGGCCAGGGCTGTTTGGCCATTCTGGTGGTCAATGGTGTGCACATGGTGGGATTGTTGAGGTGTCCTGAGTCGGATTCAATGATCCTTGTGGGTCCCTCCCAGCTCAGGACATCCTGTGATTCTCTGCTCTGGGATACACAAGGGCACCAGTACAGTCACCACTCTGCTCTCTGTCCCCACATTCTGTCATAAATCTGCACCTCAGCAGGTTCAGAGGGGACCAAAAGTCTTGTTTGCTCCTTCTTTGGGACAGGCTCTTCTTTTGTACACACCAGGTTTGGTACAACATCACCCCGAGCAACGACTGGGCATCTCAGCTGCAAACAGCCCAGCCCTCTGCTGCTCTGCTCCACATCTCCAGGAAGAGCAAATGATGGCACTGCCTTCAGTCTGGTGATTGTTTTGGCCAGTACTGCTGTCCCAAAGCTGCAGGTCCCAATTCTCGAGTGGTTTGGCCTTTCAAACACAACAGCTCTGAGATCCTGCAACTCCTCTGCTCCTACGACAGAACCACCACTACTGACAGGGGTTTGAACAGTCTGCTCAGGGAACCTGAGCCATTTCTGCCTGCCCCCTTCAGTTCTTTTGGCTCTTTCTCCTTATTTCACAATCCCTAAATCATCTCTAAGTGTGCACTAATCCTGGGAGATGACACATCTTGGTGTTGGACAAGAGGCCAAAGGTTTTCTTTACAAGCTGCTCCCATCGTTGGCCAGGCAAAGGTGACCATGAGTAGCTCAGCAAAGACTTGATCTTCTTAATGTTAAAAAGGACAAATCTGGCCCACGTGCTGGGAGCTACAACAAGGAAGCTGCTCCCCCAAGATATTGAATCACAGAATCTTCCAGGATGGAAAAGCCCTCCAGGATCATCAAGTTCAACCCCCATGCCCACCTTGTCCCCCAGCCCAGAGCACTGAGTGCCACAGCCTGTCCTTCCTTGGACACCTCCAGGGCTGGGGACTCCAAACCTCCCTGGGCAGCCCCTGCCAAGGCCTGACCACCCTTTCCAGCGAGAAATTCCTGCTGATGTCCAACCCCTGGCACAGCCTGAGGCCGTTCCCTCTCCTCCTGTCCCTTGTTCCCTGGAGCAGAGCCCCAGAAGGTCTGTCCCACACAGCAAGAGCAGGTCAATGTGGTGCCAGTCTGAGGCAGAGATATTAAGGGCAATACACAAACAGGTACAAAACCAGGACAATAGAAACACACACAAAAAAAAGAGAAAATAAAGGGGAAATGCAGGGAAAATAAAGGGAAAACAAAAGGAAAATAAAAGGAAAAAAATAAGTAGGAAAAGAAATACCATCTGAGGATGGTTCCCCACGCAGCTTTAGCTCTTTGCTCTCCAGTTCAGTGGTAGACACGCTCTGTTCCACTGAGCAAATTCAGTGTGACACTCACAGAGAAGTCGTTCATGAAAAATTGGGAGATTTTTGTCAGGTTGTATAAATGGATTAGCCAAACTGACACAGTTCAGGAGACAGAACCATCTGAAGGAGAACAAAATAACCCATTTCTTACAAGGTCTAGATTTCACCTTAAATTCAAATGCCAATTGGAAGTGGCATTGAGGGTAATGGACTCTGGGAGATGTTAAATGAAAAAGCACAGGTGGGATAAATAATCTGGAAGTGCTGGTGGTGTCGACAGAGCGACAGGAAAAGGCAGGAGCTGTGAGATCAGCAGGACTGCACTGGGGCCACAGCAGTTAAAAGGTTCTTTTTAACAGGCCAAAATTTTGAGTTTGAGTCATGCTTCAAGTGGCTGCCAAAAGATGAACCCAGCTAAACTTACCTGAGGTGTTAGAAAGCTAAACCTGAGCAGTTTGACCAGGGATTTCTCTGTGGTTACTGGTCAACAACCAAGTTGCCCTACAGGTTTCTAAGTGTGGTGTCGGGGAGGCTGCTCTTCTGTGGGGCACAGCCCTCCCACTGAGGGGAGCTGCAGGCAGAACTAGGCTGTGGTTTGTTCCTGCAGAGCCCATTTCCTTTCCCCTGCCCTTTTTTGCAAGGGTGGATTCCAGCTGGATGGGTTCCAGTTAGGTGGACAATGTGAGATGGAATCTCATGGAGCTCTGAGTCCCATCAGCTCCCTGGCCTGCCAGGGATGGGAATGTGAGACACCCTGTGCAAACAGCAGGCAGTTCCCACCATGTGGGACCATATCCTGGGAGATCAGGTTTTGCTGCTGTCTCCAACAGCTCCTGGCTCAAGAAGTTTGGACAACACCCTCAGGGCCAGGGTGGGATTGTTGGGGTGTCCGTGCAGGGCCAGGGGTTGGACCTGATGATCCTTGTGGGTCCCTTCCAGCTCAGGATATTCCCTGATTTTATGGGTCTTTCTCTCCAACTTCACTAATTCCCAGCATTCCCAACAGCCTCTGCCTGTCCCTGCTCTGCAATCCGTGGAAGGGACTCCACTGGCTCTGTGGGGACAGGATGAATTCCAGGCTGTGCTCTGCTCCTCCCAAACTCACCAAGCAGCCCCAGCCCTGCCCAGGCACTTTGCTCAGCACTGAGATTCACCCACACAGGAATAATGCCCTATTCTGAGGACCTTCTTTCTGTGAACACTTGATTCTATGGGGAATAATAAAAAAAAAAAAGGTTGAAATGTATTTGTATCTAAGTGTTGTGAAGAGCTCTGCTGGAGAATGAGGAACCTGCACAGGCCCAGCTCTTCTGAAGGCACTCAGTGACCATCTAATCTCCCTGCTTTCATCTTAATGCCTCCCTAATACTTGTTTAAACAGATGTAAAATTACCTGTAGCTCTCAGACAGAAGAGGATGTCATCCTGTTCCATCTGGGTAAACAAGCACTTGAAGCAGAGAAGGGAGTGCAGTGAGATCTCCTGTAGCTTCACCTGAATTAACCACAAGTAGTGCCTGAGTACATTTTTTATTGTGCTTCAGCTGCCTCTTCACCTCCCTTTGGCTTCATTTCCTTCTTTCATTGCCTGGGTGGGTTAGTTTTGTCTGCACTCACTCACATCCCTGCTTGCCCGTGCAGTTCAGCCTCAGAGCATCCCCAAACTCCCTGCTGGGAGGTGGGCTTGGGAATTTTAGTTTCCTCCCGATTTGTGGCTTGAGCATCCCCGCTGGAAACTGCATCGGGGAGTCAGTCCGTGCCTCTCCAGGCCGCTTTCCCAAGGCTATCCAGCCCCCAGCAGGAGCCGAGCAGGCGCTTCCCAGGAGCGCAGGCAAAGCTGACTGCTGCCACCCCAAGGCTGAACACATCCCTGATCCCGAGGAGCCGATGTCATCCTCTAACAGGGAGGAAAAAAGGTGAAGGAATGCACAGGTGTCTCTCAACCCTCATCTCATTACAAAACCTCTCCTTCCAAAACCTCTCCTTCCAAAACCCGGAGGCAAGTCCAGCCTGACTCCTGTGTTGGATGAGCCCGAAGAGCTCACACACCTCAGCCTGTTGGCCCTGTCAGAGAGGAGATCTGGGGGAATGATTCCTCCCCTACTCATTTTTTTACTTCCTTCCTTCATATATCAGCCAAGTGCCAGGCCTAAGGTGGGAATTCAGTGTCCAACATGCTCAGATGCTCTGGGAAACGTGAGGATGGAAAATGGAAAACTTCCTGCCTTGGCTCCCCCACCTTTCTGCCATCATGGACCACAGTTCTCAAATATCTTTTATTTCCTTTATTCCTTTCCCTCATTTCACTCTTTCCCAGGGCTTTAAAGGCATGAGGGATTACTATGAGGGTACCACATCCTGGGAATTCATCTGTCCTCATGATGGAAGCCTCTCCAGGCTCCAGAGGGACAGTTTTCCTCTGGCAACAAGGGGCTGGTAACACCACCCAGGTTGGCAAGTTGAAGAGGAGTGGGACAGATCCCCCACAGCAGTAACTTGCTGGAAGTCTGGAATCTCAGCAGACCTGGAGCCACCAACGTGGGCCAGAGGTCCTTGCCCAGCATTTCCAAAGCTGAAGGCAAACACAGAGGCTGAATTGTGCTCCCTTTGCCTTTCCTGAACATCCAGAGATCTGCTGTGCCACTGTCCCTCTGCTTTAAATCCATAATCTCCTGTATTAAAGCCTCTGCTGTAGAAACATTTGTCCTCTAACAGCATCAACAGCTGCTTATGAGACAGAGAAGAGCAAAAGCTTTTTCACCTGCTTGTTGCCTTTTGAACACTGGTAGGAGATGTTCTTCTCTCCTGGCTGTCAGGTGTGAGACGAGGACACGCACCGTGTCTCCTCCTGGAGGTAAATTACTGACATCCCTCAATAAAAACCAGAAAGGACCCTCTGAATCAGCCCCTGGCAGTCACAGGAACAGGAACCTAAAAATTCCACCCTCACATCACACCCTGCCCTGCATTAAGATTGAATTCGTTCATAGCCCAAGGCCAAGAGCTGTTTAAGCTACATGTGTGCATTTACCCTGCCTCAGTGACTACCTGTGGAAGAAAATGGATGTCTCCCCACAAAAGCACTGGGCTGGATCTCTTTGCAGGATGAATTTTACTGCTCCATCTGTAGCCTTGTGTGCCCTGAAATCATTCCTTGTTCAGGCACTGCTCAGACTCCACACAAAGGTCACCTTTTTTCCCTTCCACGTTGTCAGGCACCGATTCAAAGAGGGAAGGAACTGGCTGGGAGTGTGGAACTCCTGATCCTTCCACCAGGGCTGAGTCCTCGCTACAAAGGAAGGGCATAAACACACAAAAGAAGGCTGACATTTTCCCCTGGCTGTGGATATGGGCTGTGTGTTATTCCCAGGGCGCACAGGTAACATTTGCACTGCTCATCAAGTCACTGTTACAAACCATATCCCGGGATCAGCCCCAGCTTGAGTGGATATTAAAAAAAAAAAAAAAAAAAGGAGATTTATTTCCCTTCTCAACTGAGAAATTCCTCCTTGTCCTAGGAAAGAAAGAGTAATCTCTGCTTGGAATGCACCAGAAATCCTTCTTGACGGGTCAGTTGCTGCCAGGTTGTTGGTGCCAGGCTTGGGATTAACAACTGCAATACTAAGTCACCTCAGCCCAAAACTTCTCCCAAACTTGCCACAGACAGATGCTGCTGTTGATCTAAAGAAACGGTTCCTGCCCTCCCAGCACGGGCTGCAAATCTGTTTTCCAGAGTTTCACAAGATTTACTAAGGCATCTTTACTTCTGTTTCATAAAGAAAAACGTTTCTTGTCCTCTGGGCAGCAGCAAAGGAACAAAACCTGTCGAACGTAAATAGCTGCAGTGCTCATCCAAAGAACTCCTGCTTCATATTTCCAGCTCCCTGTGGGAATTTGGGGCAAATCATGATGTCTCTGCACGGTGCCAGTTTAGCAAAACACGAAAGCAAGTGCTTGTGTCCCGAGGAGCTTTGGAGCTGAGCTCAGTCCCAGCCAGGCTGCTCCAGTTTCCCCCCTCACAATGTGGGGGGACAACACTGGGACAACATTGCCACCTCTCTGTGTAAAGAATCCTTGGATTTGCAGATTAACTTCTCCCTCAGGATGAAACATTCCCGCTAGTCTGGCTCCAGCTGGGATTGCTTCAGTAAATGTGCAGCTCTGGAAATACTTCTGCGCCTCACTGTAGGCTGATTATGGGCCCAGTTAGAGATCAGAAGATCCTTCAAAGCTGAGTGAGCAGGAACAGGCCCTGAAATGTTGGACACTGGGGTTGGTCCTACTAGTGTAACTCAGAATTCCATCAGCAGAAAGCCCAGCTCTGCTCTTGGACAGGAGCATCCCAGAGTCAGCATTCCTAGAAGTCTAATTATACTAATAAATTTAGTGGTAAAAGAGAGGGCAGAATGTGTAAGATAGAACTTGGATAAAATGAATATATTCCCTTGATGACGTGTGTGCATCTTCATAGAGTCCACTTCCCTTTTCCATCCACAGATACTGAAAAAACTGGCGAGGCCAAGAGATGAATACACAGAGGGAATAATCCTGGTGGTAAAGAATTCTGAAATAAAGATCTGTCTCACAAGGACTGTTGTAAGGAAGGTGCAGCTCCTCCTTTCCTTCTCTGCCCCCTCCTGCTGGTTCATGATGGGGTTCACTGTCTCCTCTTGTGGGCAGATATTGCAATCAGAAGTGGAAGGCCTGGAATAATGGCTCACATCTCTTTGTGGAACGGGAACACGTGTCACAACAGGTTGGATGATGGGTCTGTACCTCCCCAGGCTGCAGAAGGTGCTGTCAGGCTGAGCAGAGGGCAGGATTTGGGCTGAAGTATGGAATGGACCGCAGGCAAAGAGTGACAGGAGGAGAGGAAACGGCTCAAGCTGGGCCAGGGGAGGGGCAGGTTGGACATCAGCAGGAATTTCTTGCTGGAAAGGGTGGTCAGGCCTTGGCAGGGG
>JAYRBT010000266.1:0-18536 GCA_036023395.1 Myiotriccus ornatus | reverse complement strand
CCCTGGAGGTTTTTAAGATGAGGCTGGATGTGGCACTGAGTGCCATGATCTAGTAATCCCAGTGGGGTTGGATCAAGAGTTGGACTTGATGATCTTGGAGGTCTCTTCCAACCCAGTTAATTCTATGATTCTATGATTCTACAATTCTAAAGCTGGACTTCCTCTTTGTTGCTGCTTATTAGCAGAACTAAAAGCACTTTCTTTTTTGCTTACAAGCTACTACTGACTAAAATTGTAAATCTGAATTGTTCTGAGTTTTTAAGAATGAGAAAACTATTGCTTAGCAACCAGAACTTTTCCTTTAGACAGTGAGAAAATAATTAGTCAAATAGATAACTCACATCAAGGTCAGTTCAGCAAAGAAAGGGAAAAGTTGCTACTGGAGTGGAAAAATGGAGATACCTTTGATGGGGGAGAAATGTGGTTAGTTAAAGGGCTGTGTGCACACCAGTAAAGGCTGAAATGCAGAGTAAAGAGGCAAACTCAACTTGAAGTTTGTGAGGACACTGTCAGTGATGTGCATGGGTTGTGGTGGACTTCAGCAAATAACTGGGGTGTAAATTACATGGCAGTGAAAAAGCATTGGAGATGGGAAGAGATGAAGCAAAAAGCCATCACTGCAGCCCATGCTGGGGGCCATCTCTCTGAGACAACCAAACACAGACTGAGGCCAGCAGGCAGCAAAGGGATGCATGCAGGATGAGGATGAGTGTGCCAGAAAGCAGATTATCCACAGCAGCCAGCCTAGCAGCAACAAACACGTGTTGCTGATGGAAGATAATGTAGGCAGAGGGTGATACTGGTGAGCCTAAGAGAAAAAATCAAGAGAAGAAAGAAAAAAATGGTAGTAAAGAGAGAGGGGACTGCAGTCAAACAGAATGCTTTTCTTTGGAAGTGAGTGTTGACAGGCAGTCCTTGGAAAATGAGCTGAACCAAGGCCAGCAGGGAGAAAATGTAAGTTGGCGTAACTAGTGCCTGGATGTTAATGTGCAGCTAATTGACACTTTCCAGTTAGGCATATTCACACTTTGTGAAATAGAGATGGGTCACATACATGTTCTTTGACCTGGACAAGTCCCTCTTAGTTAGATGTGATGTTGGTGTGAATTCCCTCCATGTATTTTGTTTTGATGTGTGTAAAATGCTGAGCAAGATGACTTTTCCTACAGAAATCAAGAAAAAAAACCAGTTGAAATTGAAGTGTTACGGATTCCAGGGAGAACACTTTGCATCAAAAAGTGTATTAGTCCCCAGATAAATGGTAGGTGAATCAGTCAGTACCTATGTCATTGTCTTTTGGCCTGACCTAACTTCAGCCTTTGAATGCAGCTGGTGAGCTTAGTGACTCTCTTTATCCCCCCTTTGTGATCAAAACAGAAGGAAACAGAATGGCTTCTCCAAAGAGGTTCCTTGCAATTGGTAACCCTCATGTTCACTTGAGAAAGGAACTTCTATTTCTTTTGCCTTTGTTGTTGCTGCTGCTGTTGCCTACAGAAAGATTTCAGAAGCAGAGTTATCAGCTGAATAGCTGAGACCCATTGATTTCTTTCTGTGTCATGACATAGCTCTTAGGCAGGACATAGGAAATATCCCCTTTGCACTGTAGTCACCATCAGAGACAAACATGGGAATGTGTTGGATTACTGAATATAAAAGCCTCACCAGTTTTCAGGTCTTTAATTTCTACCTCTCTATCCTATGTAAGACATGTCTTTTTTGTTGCTTTCTCCCTATTTTTTCCCACAATATTTGACACAAAATTTTCCTTATTCCTTCTTACCATATGCTTTGCTTACTCCGTTTTCTACCTCCTTCACTACACTTGCCTCGTCTTTCCAAAATTCCATGGACATTGCACTTCTTGGGTTGCCTGCTGGGAAGAGGACAAACATATTTTGGCCTCCCTTCCATGGGGCTTGTTTGAGCTCTGCATCACACCCAGGCTGAGCTCTGGCAGCACTGCAGCAGTGCAGAGCGTCTGTGCAGCTCAGCACTCAATCCAAGACCCATGGGCTGTTGTTACTGAGGTCTGAGCTAAACAACTAACTGCAGATGTGGAAGCAGTAGTGAGCCCCCTCACCAGACATCTCTGGAATAGCTGCATATGCTATTGGAGTGATCTTTCACCCTTCCAGATCGTGGCTTTAACCTTTATGCTGCATTTTTTCTTGTGGAAAAAATTACTTTTTTACTCTAAAAGTTTCTCTCTTTTTTTTCCTGTAGTGAAGGAACGTTCTCCCAGACAGGCCATTGGGAAGCTCCTCAGGGTCATCCGGCTCAGGCGTGTTTTAATGAACCATGTGTCTCCATGTGAATGTACCTCTTCAAGGAACATCAAGCACACAGTTTTATTTTGCCTCTGTGAATCTGCACTGAGAGAGCGCTGTGACCAGCCATGGAGTTCTGATTATCCAGGCAAAGTGGTATTTGGATGCAGAGAAGCTGTGCTGCAAAGAAGAGCAAATCAGGAAGGTTCACTCGGGAGAGAGGACTGAGGGATTTTGGGAGAGCACTGCTTTTGTCAGTGATGCCTGTAATGCAGAACTGCTAAGAGGTTTGCAGAGGTACTTTTAGCTGAAATCATTTATAACCACCTTCGGACCTTTACACTCTTAAGGCTCATGCTAAGGCTTGTGCTGCCTTATTCATATTACTGAAGGCATAGAGAAATAAGTTTTCTGCAGAATGAGTTAATGGGATTTTAGGAGAAGAGACCAACTCTCTTTGTACTGCAAACCCTGTAACAAAGACTACATCTGCTTCCATTGTTTTCCCTGCTTCAGGAAGAAAGTGTCTTTAGCAGATTTCTTCTTTCATTTGTGAAATTTAAAACAGCTAGTGTAGAAACTGGACAGCCTTCTTTCCCTCTTATTTTCTCTGACTGACGTAACAATTTCTTATGGTGAAATTCATGGGGATTAATAGTCATGGCTATAGCAGTTGTGTGGAGGCCTTCAGAAATAGCCATGAATAGAGAGAAGTCCCTCTCCCGGGGGAATCAGAAAGAGAATGAGACGCTTTGTATATTGTCCTGGTGGAAAAGCAGATTTCTGCAGTTTATGCTCTGAAGTGGTGACACCATACTGTGTTGGTGTTGCACAAGCTGTGTGCACAGTGGCTGACAACCTGCTGGGAAGTTCTGCCTCAGCAGCAGTATTTCATTAACCTTCCTAGTGTTGTTCTGTCTGATCCCTTATTACAGAGATCACTGTGCAGATTGTTAAAATTCTGCCTTTGCAAGTATAAAACATTATGCAAACCCCCTGGACTTGGTAATGGGAAAAGCATGCTAATGTTAATTATAGTAAAGGCATTTGTGAAGCTTTTAATGAAAACCTTATCTGAATGTGCTGGCTTTCCAGTCAATGCTGAACTCCTTCCTTCCTTCCTTCCCTCCCTCCATGCCACCCTGCATGTACGGCAACATCCTTCTTTTTGGGCAGCATGTCCTGCCTTTGGTTTGGTTTTGTTGTTGTTGTTTTGTTTTATGGTAAGGTAATACAGGTATAAGTATAGGTATAGGCCTGGATTAATGCCCTCGCAATTTACTGAGTGACATAGGCCTCACATTTCAGTAAACTGTCCTGCATAAATAACAACTACTCTGAAATAGTTTGCGCAGAACTGCAAATTATGATACATCAACAAAGGAGAAAGAAGGAGTCAGCAGACACTTTTCTTTCCAAGCCTTTCATTTTACTGTAATATCAGTTCAAAATAGTCATTGTTCACTAATCTAGAAAATAATGAGATAAGGTGAAAAGCATATCTCTTACGCTCTCTTCCATGCTGTTTGAATTTACATCAGGCTTTCCTCTGCGTATCTCAACACTGAACTTGCTTATTTATGAAAATGAAAGCAGAGATTCTGCTGCTACTCATATCACATCTGAAAGCCAGGATATGAGAGAAAAACCAATACACTGTGTATGGTCAGCCTTACTATTGCTCATTCAGTGGCATCAAATTTCAAAGGGGGATAGAATTGCAGTGAAATGTAAATCTGATATTTCCCTTGATCATAGATCAGGGAAATGTCAGTCCTGTTATAATAAGTAAGAATAATAATAATCATGAGCATTTCGACACCAACTAGATAAAACATGTTATGTTCTAGCATTAAGCTGATTCTGTGTAGCCTGGTACCCTGCACTGTTCCACAGAGAGTGTCAACAACCTTTAAACCACCCTTACTTACGACCACTCAGTTCTCAGTTTCCCTTGTGAGAAGCAGCGTGAACCAAAAACCATTTAGGAAATCAGATACACTCATTATATACACATATATACACATTATGCACGTATATACACCATATATAATATACATTTATATGTTTACACATACACACATGCACATACTAAGTGCTGTACAGCTGTACAGTAGCTGGTAGCAGCCTTTGCTGTCTTCATTTGCTGTCAGTTCTGCTCTTAACTCCATGACCTTTCTTTGCTAATGATGCTAAGATTCTTTACTAATGAAGGATGCAATTTTTGCTCATTGACAATGTATCTGTTTCTCTTTGCAGCTATGACAAGTTTGAATTTTGTTTCTATTTGTTGGCCTCCTGCTGCCTAGGGATGCTTTCTGCAGTGTCTTTGTTTACTGATGAATTTGTGCTACTGCTGGGCCTGCTGACACAATAGTGTCTGATTATTTTTATCACACTGTTCTAGAGCCTTCACTTGGACCTGTCATATCTCCTCATTTTCTTTGCTGATAAATTAAGCCCAACATTGTATAGCTGCTTCTGGCCCCCACTATATTGTTACCCCCCCCCCCCCCCGCCAAGTTGTGCCTTTAATTTTCTGGTGAATTCATGTTACATATGGAGATTCCTCCCCAAATTAATCTGATTATGGCTCCTTTGCTCATTCTCCTTCTCTGTCCTGTAAGGAGGTATGACCATCCTACAAGCACAGTGTGTGGGCTCCCATCAGAGCTCCTAGTATAGAAATAAATACACTCAACAGTGCATGCATTTGTATTCAGACTTATTGTTTTATATAACTTAATAATCCCTTCTCTACCTCGTTCTTCAGACCTTCCTTATGGTTCTGTTTTCGTCCCTTTCCCTTGATAAATTCATGTTACCATCCAAACCAATATTCCTTCATTAGTTATGACTCCATAACTCATCTGCTGGTCCTTTTCTTAGGTCTAGAAAGGATATCAAATTGCTAATTACCTTCTATTTTAGTATTGGAAAATATTTTCTCACAAATATCAATGTTTTCATGGGAAGGGAGGAAGGTCACGATACAATTATAATCTCACCTAATTTTTTGATACCAAATCCGAATGATCCCTATTTACTACTTTCAGGCATCCCATTTGCTCTGAGAAAACTCCATCATATTATTTTATTGAACCACCTCTGTGCTTACTAAACCTGTGGCCCCTGAATCATTCAGCATTTATATTACCAGATGCTTGCACAAATGACAGGAAATTTCCTCTAACAATACTGGGGTAGAAAGTTAACTTCCACAGTTCAGCTGAGAGGATTTGTTTCTTCTTTTGATTCCTCTCTTTCTCCTTATCTTCCAGTTGGAAAAGTTTACAGAATTTTTATTTTTTTTCCCCCTTATCCAGGGTGTGAGGCTCACTGTGTGAGGCTGAGGGGTAAACATGTACTTCACAGGAAACTAGTTTGCTGACACTTCATTGCATGTCCCAAAACACTTAGCACAAGATGATGGAGTTTGTACCCTGCTTGATATGAACCAAATTTAGAATAGATCTGGTTGGTTTCAACATGAGCAGGAAGAACTCCTATACTCACTGGTCTCCTGGCACAGGTTGGGTCCTCAGGGCTAAATGCAAACCCCCGTGGAAATGCCAGAAAGCAGCCGCCCAAGGGCTGAGCAACCCTGGCATGGCCATCAGGAATCTGTGTCTTATTTTGCAATAGAGTGTGGGATGTGAGCTTTTTCCTAACTTTTCCTAAACAGCAGAGACTCTTCCTTTCAGTTTTGATTTGAACCTGTCAATCACAGTTTGCCTGGCAAACGAAGTGGGGCTTAAACATAATTGTGCACACTGTAAACACCAGCTGGCACAATGACAGTGTCTTGTTTGATAAGAGACTTTTAATTGGAGCCTATCCCTGAAACTGACACCATATTCAGATAAGCACGAGGGCCATCAAACAGACTGCGTGAACAGTGACTGTAACTTCAGCTCTGAACTCGTGAAACAGCATAAACCTACTCTGCAGAAGCTCAGCAGTGACTACAGCTCTAAACCAAATGTGGATTAGGAACAGAGAACAACATGAAGTCCCTGTTGTTTAAGGCTCCCTTTTTTCTCTTCATGTTATGAGCAGTTAACCCAAACTTACTTTCTTTTCTATGGTTCTATGGAGAAAAGAGAGAACAGTGCACGTGGGCAATGTGTATTCAAAAGGGCAAATGACTGAAATGCTATTGACTTCCTTTTAATCTATGAACTAAAAATGTGTCACATTCTTTGATGATATTTGTGCATTTATGTTTCTGTTCTGCATTCGCTGTTGCTTTGATCAGAAAGAAAAATCTTTTAGATTTTGATGTGGGCAGACCTTGGAAGAGTTCATTTCATTGGGACTTCAAAAGTCATAGCTGATGAGTGTGTTTGTAATTCACTCTGCCAGTATCTCACCTGCAGAAGCAGGTTTGCCCGTGAACACATGTGGTTCCATCTGTCATAAACTGACCTGTGTGGTTGCACTAAGCAGTGAGAGTTCTTTTTCTCCTTGCTATGACTTTAAGCACCTTTTGAAAATGTGGGAACGTGCAGATGTGCTAATAAGGTTCCTTTTGAATAGTGTGATACTCTTGGATGGATCTTTGCATCTTCCAAAGGTCTTCATCAAAGATGAATTTAAAAATCTTTATTCGTTATTATGTGCCCTTCTTCTTCTGTTTTGCTTAAAAACACATGCACATACATCAGAAATGTCTCTTTTTTCTTTTTTTTTTGTACATCACTTTGTGTAATTTCTTTTTATCACATGGAGTCTCCTGTTTCACTTTCATTATTTGCTACTTCCATGAGTTTTATTCTAAGTGCCACCACTCATGTTTCCTTAAGGACTTATCTAAAATGCAGAAGTCTTATAATGTAACGCTCTCTTTCACATTCTTTCATGAAACCCTTCACTAACATTAACTCAAGTAACTATGTGGTCCCTTTCTTCTTCATGGAAGATTTGGGAAACTTAAGTCCCATTTACTTCTAAGCTACAAACATTGTTTATGGTGCTTGATAATTCTCTTAAGATCAAGAGCTTAAGTTAATTGTTAAACAACTAGAGCTGCTTATTCATCTCACAGAAGTTTGCAGAAGAAAAGATACACTGCAAATATTGAGGAATGCAATACAAGGACAATGCGCATCCCTCAGTTATCCAGACAGATGGACATCCCTAGCAAAATTCCTTCTTTTCTGTACAGGTTTTTATTTGCTTTGGCTGTACTTTGTATGGCAGCAGGTCACATTTTCCTTGATTTAAGGAATTATCTTGGAATTCTTCTTAAAGAAGTTGCCTTTGGGGATGTAAAAGGGGTTTTGCTGTACCTGGGAACTGTATCAGCTGTTCCTCCAGGTTTTTGTGCTGAGATATACTGACAAGAGGTGGTAATGTCCTTGTGAAGCAAAAGGCACACAGCACAAACACAGATCCTGTGCTTCCATGTGAAGAGTAATTTTGGTGGGATATACTGCAGAACTGAAGGAAAAACCTCACCTTTTGAGAAGTAAGGAGAAGGGCTAATACAAAAGTCTCTCAGGTCTGCACAGTTCCTGTTTTTGTGTCTATAAAACAGAGATAATCGTTGTTAAACAAGGATGAATTACTTAATTTTATTTTTCCTGAATGAGAGGAACTTGCACAAAAATAATATCATTGTCATTTCTTGGTTAATCAAAAAGTAAAAGAAAATATCTACACTTGTTATGCCAAGCAGAAGGTTACTCTAGTAACTCTAGTCTTAACATGTCTGTTAAAAGTTTTTATTGAATCAGATGAAGTTTTTGCCTGGTTTTAGAGTCATGAATAGTTCAACAGCTACAACATTTTACTGCAAATTTTAATTGTATAAACTTTCACTCTGGATTACTTTTCATAAACTACCTCAGAGACCCTTTCAGAGGGAACGAGGAGGTCAGCATAATAGTACTTGGCTGAACAGGCTCCTCATATGAAAACTGAGAGAGACTAAGATTGTCACAGGGAAAACAGAATCTGAGATCATGTTTGATTGTCTAATTAGGAATTACTCCATTCTGCAATTCTCATTATATGTACTGTTGTAAAAGATTTTTATGTTGTTGTCCCTCTCTCTATGTTTTCACACTTGTTTAACAAGTTCTTTCTTCCAAGAATATTAACCACAGTCTTCCAAAGGAAAAACAAATTGTTGATATTTGTTTACCTAACAATTGAAAATGACAGACAATAAGTAAATCTGTAGAAATGCCAGATTCAAAAGGCAAATAAAAATAAATGTGGGTTCTGTCAAATATCCCAGGAAACAAAATCACATTGTCTATAAAAACTCCCATATTTATCCTACAGAAAAAAACCGAACAGGTTTCAGGAGAGCATATTAATGCAACAGTGCTGGACAGAATTATAAGCTTTCAAGCTTTCTACACTTCACGGGCAATACCATTCTTTGAACTGTAATGTTGGTTCACATTTATTTTGAAAATCAATCAATCAATCAATAAATGAAGTCCCCAGAACTCAAAAAAACTTCTAGTTCAACATTTACTAAGAGCTTCAAAAGAACAGGTGTGTAGCTTCATCACAGAGGGTCTGATGGAGAGGCTCTATTCAGAACTGGGAAAGATGGACTTTAAAATGCGTTTCTAGTGAGAGGAGCAGTTCTCTAACAGGTTTAAACTGCTAAGATCAGGTATAGTACATGTGTAACTTATAAAACCTGTGATTTTTTAGTTGGAAGACAAGCTGCTCAAGGTTAATAAAACTGTCTTCAGGAATGAAAATTAATTTTATACCACACAGAAAAGTAAAAGTGATATCCCACAAGACCTTTGTAACTGATACCTTGATCCATTAAGAACTCTCTATAAACCCTTTGCAAAACTTTATGGAGTAATTCAATAGGAAGTTTTTGTTTTCTTCAAAACTAAAGATTCTTTGTTTAGGTATAAGACTATTTAAAAAACATATTCTTAGAAGAGAGGTTTTTTTGTAAACGTGACTCATGTATATTCAGAAAATAATTAATCTGCAGCCCATAGCTTCTGAGTTTGAGAAGATTAATTTAAAAGTTGTAGGGTTATGCCAAGAAGCTTGGAACCTTGATTCTGTTCCATTAGTGACAACTTTATTGTAGCCAGTGAGTTTATTTTCTTTTTCCTGTTGATGGGTTTTTATGTTCTGCAGGCAGCAGTCTCCAAGCACAGAGCTGCCATGCTGCTCCTTTCACAGTAAAAATTTTATCACCATCTCTTTTCCTGTTGTTTTTCTGTGTATGGCCAAAATAAAACATAGACTAAATTATAAAGAGGTCAGAGGTAGCAAAGGTCTGCCTTTTAGTTTCAGCTTCTGTGGTTATGAATTGGTAGACCGAGACAGGAAAACAAGTGGTGCAATAAATAGAGATTTCTTATCTGATCTCCAGTTTCATAGTTTTGTCAAAGTAGAATAATTATGTCCTATGTCCTTAGTAGTTAACTGGACTTGGTCTGTGCATGGTTACTGAACAGAAGGGCTTAGGAATTTCAGGTACATAAAGCTCTCCTGACAACCTTCACCCTGCAACATGGAAAGGTTTGGAAGCAACTGCTGCTGAATAGAATATATCCCAGTTAATAAAATCAAAATAGACAGGTGAATAAAAAAAATGCAATATGGTGAATAAAATGCCTCAGCAAAAAAAATATGGTGAATAAAATAAGAGTTCAATGCCACCTTTCTTTTTACTGGAACACAAATTACAATTTTATAACTCCTTTGTTATACCCTATCTTGCATTTTGTATTCAGAATATTTTCTTGAAGATGGTGACAATGGTTTTGGTCTGATCCTGATTTTGTTTTCAGGTTTTTTTGCTACCTGCAAAGTGGTATGTTGTACTCACACACCTGTGAGTACTCGAGGAAGAATTTCAGTACACCCAACATTTTGAGCAGAAGCAATCTCCAACCTTCCAGCCTCCAAAGTCTCTGCACTCTGGTAGCTCTCCTCAGCCACAAAGCCCCAGTGAAGCTCTAAGTCTCTACCATCCAAGACTAAACAACTCCAATCACTGAGTTCTGCTCCATAAAACAAGTTGGACTCAATGTCTTCCTTAACATGCAATGCAGAATAATATTAAAACTGCATTTTATTAAAATAGCAAATGAATTAAACAGTACAACTTCTAGACAGAGACACTGTGCTGAGTCATGGACTGTTTAATGAAAAATCATTGCTATGCAATTAGTATTTTTGAAAGGCTGTTGTCCTGGCAAGGTAAATCAGTTTGATACTGCCATATTCCCGATCATGGGATATTGGGAAATACATATTTTTCTTTTCCCCCTCAGGGAATTACAAGAAAAAAAACTGGAGACTCAGAGTTTGTAGAGTAATTGTTTCCTGCATTACTTGCCTAAGAAATAACAGGCATGAGGTGACTATAATTATGTTATTGTGTCAAGGAATAACATAATAATATCCCCATGGATTTGTTTATTATTTTTCCATTACTATCTTGGTAGGTGAACTAAAAGCATATTTTTTATTCAAACATACCACTTCTTCCATCTGGGAAAAAAAAATTAAAAAATCACAGACTGAAACTTAGAGTTTAATTCTTTCTTGAGCTGACAGCTTATTAAGTAGAAACTGGTTTTGAATTCCTTTTTGCAAATGTATTATTTGCTGGAATACATTTCCAGCAGAGGGCAGAGGGCAGATTTAGATTACATATAAAGAAGAAGTTGTTACCTGTGAGGGTGCTGAGGCCCTGGCACAGGTTGCCCAGAGAAGCTGTGGCTGCCCCATCCCTGGAAGTGTTCAAGGCCAGGTTGGACAGGGCTTGGAGCAACCTGGTCTAATGGAAAGTATTTCTGCCCATTACAGGAGGATTGAACTAGATGGTGTTTAAGGCCCCTTCCAACCCAAACCATTCTATTATTCTATAGTTCTTTGTTGAGGAGGGCATAACCACAGCAGTGGATGACGTTACCAGGGTCATCCCAGCCCCTGAGGCTCTCCAGGTGATGCAGCAGCCCAGGAGAAGTGATGGGCAATAAGAAATGACACACAGTGTGTCCAGCTCCTGGTAGAGCTGGCACACGAGGTGACTCAGCCTATTCCCAGGGTGATGTCTTTAACAAAGCTGCTTCTGGGTCCTACTTTTAACTCTGGCTGTTAGCTGCAGGTGGCTGCCAGCCTGTTCAACTCTGTGTTTGTGCAGTGAACTTAAAGCATGGCCATCTCATGAATAGCATTCTGGTGGACTACTTTCTTCTCAGTGCAGTTAAAAATTCTAGGGTATTATAATAAATGAAAGTATATTTTTCAAAGTCTGTGAGTGGAATGGGAAAGAAATACAGAAACATTAACTTATATTTGCTCAATCTGACATATTACATTTCTCTGAGTAAAAAAAGCTGCATTTCAGAAAAACCTTACAATGCAATGTGACTCCATATTAGAGATGCATATCCCTTATCTGAACATGGGACATGATCGTAGAAGAAATGGATTCACCTCACTGTATAAACCTAAATGAATGTTAGCTATATTTTGCTGTCACAATTTTTGTTCCCATATAACCATGTATATTTTTATAAAAAAAGCTCTATAAGGTTCTTTCACTAAAATGTTCTGGTTTTATTGGTAGCAATGAAAGAAAAGTTCTGGACTCACTGATTATGGGAAACCAAGATCCAAGATGTGCATGGTTCTTTAACTCAGACAACTCTTTGGTTGCCATTACTTCCCTACCATTTCTTCATTATTGTTTTGTCCAGAAAATATGTTTCCAAATGCATCAATGAAAGGTGAGGGTGCTGCCAAATACATGTCCCTGTGGTTTATCCTTTCTTTCCTCTTCTTTGTTTTTCCTAAACAGGAACATTGTCACTGATGTTGTTGTTGCTGTTACTTAGTTTCCAAGTATCCTAACATGCTAAACATTCAACACCTGCAAGTTTCCCATAGATCCCATTTAATCTTAAAGATTCTTGCTGCTTATAACTTTACTTTCCTGAATTGTCGTTTAACTTCCTTTGTAAGCTCTTTGGAGGCTAAACCTCTGTCTCTTCTGGAAGGATAATACACCAGGGCTCAAGCAAAAACATTGACATTTGAAGTCTAAATTTTCTATTTCATAGACAACAAATCTCAGTAGCCACAGTATGGTTAAAAGCTCTTACGAAGCTCTCTTAGAATATGTAGGATTCTGATCTGCATCTTTTCTCTGATCCTTTGCTTTGCTTCAAACGTATCCCAGGATACGGATGCAATGAGGGCAATGTGTAGTGGGGTTTGTGGTAAGTTTTCAGCATCCCAGGTTCCTCGTGTGATTTGGTGATGGAGAATTGTTTCTTCTCAGCCTTGGGTCCACTAGGGCTTTTTTTTGTACTTATCAGTTTCTTATCAAAATCTGCTTGGACTTTTTTGGTTGGTAACCTTTTCTATTTGTTCCCAGTAGTTCCATCTTTCTGATTCGGTTTGTTATTGCCAAAATTGGCTTTACCTAAAACACATGAGACTGTGCTCCTCTGGTGACCACTATGATCTATATGTAAATGATGGTCCCTCTGGTCCCCTCTCTGCATTCTGATACACAACATCTTAATGTACAGGCACAGACAGTTCAATCCACACAGAGCAACTACTTGTTATCATTATAAATCAAGGAATAACTAAATCAAATTGAGTTCACAGTTACCTCCAAAAAGCTGAAACAGCTTAAAAAAGCTTAAAAAAATCCAACAGCTTAAAAAAGCTGAAACAGTTCAGGTTACAAAAAGGCCAGGAGTGCCCTGAGACCCTGCTTTGCCAAAACTCATGTTTACTGGGCTGCAGTTTCATATCCAATTTTGCATGCACAACCAAGCAGAGAATGGAAATAACTCAATCTAGGCAGGAGGGTATGTCCCTTATGAGTCCTGGATCAGAATTACAGAGAACTGAGTCATATGATAAATATCTTTCATAATTTTACTTGGACATGCTGGGTTTTTTTGTGTTTGTTTGTTTGTTTTAAGAGGAAAAAAATAGCATTCTCCACCCTGAAAATAAATGTCATACATTAATTATTAGTGTACCTGCCTACTGTAAAGTTTAGTGAAGTCACAGGGAAATATTGCACACTAACATTTATTTCTAAATATGGTGGCAGCTACAAACACTGAAGGAAAATTATTGAATGAGAAACTTCTTTCAAACTGTGGCAAATATCTGCTCCTGCAGATTTAACCTCCACAACCTCTCAAACTTTT
This sequence comes from Myiotriccus ornatus, assembly GCA_036023395.1. NCBI lineage: Eukaryota > Metazoa > Chordata > Aves > Passeriformes > Tyrannidae > Myiotriccus > Myiotriccus ornatus. The sequence goes on along the minus strand of JAYRBT010000266.1, from coordinate 5,086 downwards.
TCATTGTAATTATCCAAATACATTTAAGCTGCTCCTTTCCCATCATTACAGTCATTTCAGTGGCATCAGCCAAGTGTAAGTTGGAGATTTTATTGTGTTCATTGTAGTCATGGAAGCTTATGTGCACTCTTCCATTCTTAGGATTTGCAAGGAATCTGTGATTTTATCTGAAGACTGCTGAGAAGTGGAATACCAGGCACTTGATATGCAGACTTCTCAGACAGGATAAACATTTAACAGTCAGATTCCTCTGTTTTTGGAGAAAAATTGCCAAAGTAACTGCTTTGTTCAGCCTTTTCTGTGTTGTGTCCATGATCTGCTCATTCTGCATAGTTGTAGCATCACAGCGTAAACTCAGGTCTGAAGGGTCTTTCAATCTCCTCTTCAAAGCAGAGTTAGATGCTGGTGCTGATCAAAACAGACTGCTCCAGGTTTTGTGTCATCACCCCTTGAAGAACTCCCAGGCTGAGCAATCTGCAGTACTGCCTGCCAGTCCTCAGGGCAGAACAGTTTCTCCTTACATCCAGCTTGTGTCCGGTTCCAACTGCCATCTCTTGCCCTCCTGCCAGATACAGTTGTGAGGAACCCACTCCTGCCCCCTCAGACCCTGCCCCACCGGTGACATGCTGACACAATGATAGATTTCATTAGATTCCAGAAGAATCTTTTGGACTGAGTGGTTTAAAGATGCCTTGTGATCTGTTCCTCTGTGTGCTGGTTTTCTTAGAAGAATCAAAATGCACTAGCTAGAAAATCTTCCTAATTCATTTTCAAGATCTTAAAATAGTGCCTGAATTATGAATGATCCACCTCAGCGTGATGGGACTTGTCTTTCTTTAAACACAGTGTGACATGTCTCCCAAAGAATCATCCTAGCAACTTAATTAGAAAGAAATTTCTAATGAATAGACAAAAAAAAGGGAGAACACAGAAGTCAAGGAAAGAAGTAACATCTTAATTCATGCTTCATGACCCTTGTTTCCCAAGCATCTGTATGTTTCTCCATCGAGAAAAGCTGATTTCTGAAGACCTCCTCTCTAAGCTCTGTGGGTTATGAGCTTCCTTTCAGAGCAATGCACGAACTGTGGGGCTGTGCCCTACAAAAGATGTGGAAGCAGGAGGTTGAAAAGTGAATTTAAAGTGCATTTAACAATAACTGGGATGCTGAATCACATCTCTAGTATTGTTATGGTTGCATCAACTTATTCATTCTACTCTTTGTCAAAGAATGAGAAGTTATTCTTAGGTGTCTTTTAAGAATACTGAAACTTTAGAAGTACATTTATCTTGTGTCAACATGTCAACATGACTGTTTTCTAATTTTCTATGGTAATGGTAGAATTTAATTTTAGTTCCAAATACTATAACGCAAATAATGAATTTTACAGCTCAGTGTTTGAGCCAAAAATGGGTTTAAAGGTTTAACAACAGGATGGAAATAAAAACCCTTTAAGCTGTGATATGTGATTTCAGATTACAATTTTTTTCTAAAAATTACCCCTTTACCCTTTAAAAATCATGTATGAAGAATGTAATGCAATTTATAGGCCTTATAAGTTTAACTTTTAAATATTATTGATATTTCATATCTGTCTTTTTTCCCCTTGCACTTTTCTGTAATTTTGAATTGCAATTTTTACCACTTTGAATCCGCAGTTCTAGTGTTTTACCTAGTTACCAGTTCCAAATTAAAGAACAGACAACTCAGAAAGTGAAATATACTTCTTGTAAATACATTCTTTTTCACTAGTCTCTTGGTATTACCTGCAACAAAGGGAACTTCAAAACAGTCCATACATACTGATTTATTTTTGAGAAGCTGTTAGAAATTATTAATATTTTCAGTATATCTGCAATATGTTTAGTGCTGTTTGCTAAAAGAGAAGGATTTCTGTGCATTTCTTTAGGTAGGGGAAATGAGAATCTTGTAAGGTTCTACAGAGAGTTGTTATAGTTAAATAGTGTTTAAAAAAATAAAGAAATGTTGAGGACAACACTAGGGTATGACAGTTTTTCTCAGTGCACCTAGAAGCTACAAAATAGCCTTTGGAATGCTGAAATATCTTTTACTCTTCACTATTGGCAATAACTCTTTTGCATTTAGTTTTGTGTTTGTTTTTTTTTTTTCTTTTTTTTTTCTCCCCTTAAACACTTTGTCAGCTCCTGAATTAAACAATCTTTCTTGTCCTCCTGTCCTTTCACTCATTTTTTCCTCTATTCTAAACTAAGTCCATGCTTCTTCCTTGAGCTGTCCATGAGATGCTTTTCCCTCAAACACCCTTTAAATCATGTATGTATGATAAAAGGTAAGATAATTAGTGGAAGCTGGAACAGATGAAACAAATCCACAGTAGAACACCCTGTTTTGTACCTTGTACTGTGGCATTGCCAGTTCATTTTCTTCACTCAGCAAAACTGTTTCAGAATCTCAAGTTGTGGACCAGAACATGATTATGAGATCACAATGAAAGATGCAACCTAGCTACTTTTCCAAGAATGCTGTTGCTGTTTTCAGCTGACAGGACTTTCTTCATTCCTCCATCTACAAATACTCAGCTTGATTTTTGAAACCACTACAGTCACCACACGGACTTTACTGGACTCTGATTCCAAACAGTTTTCTGACCAATACAGTCTGAGAGTTATGTTTTGAATTGACTCAAACATTGCTTTAAACTTTCCCTTTGAGGAAACTCCACTAAGTTATAGTTTTGGATTTATGGTGCATTTGAGATTAGTAGTCATAAGCAACACAACATTTCTTTGCCACTGTGAGAGCAACCACTAGGTAATTATCTGTGTCCTTTTACTGCACATGAGCCACACGAGTCAGGAAACTCTGGCAACTGTGCCTGAGAGGGCACAAGATGTTTGTAATGGCCTTAATGAAGGCTACAAGGGATAAGCTTCATTAAGCACTTGTCACAGCACTTGCTCTCTGAACCAATACTACAGTTTGACGTCTCTGTTAGCATGTTCTGGCATTTTAATGCTAACCTGCATATCCGTCTTCATACATATTGTTTTCCTCTTTCCTTCTGTCAAAATAGCAATTAATTTCCAGCCCACCACTGACAACAAGACAAAGTTCAAGCAGTGTTTTATGAACGCCCATAAATGCTGAGTAAAGTCCAAGTATTAGTGCTTGACATTGATTTATACCTGCTTCATGCAAAACCTGCCATTTTCTCATTAAAAATTGAGCTTTACTGCTTGCCTGCTATTTTCTCTATGAGTATTGCTTTGTTACTTTACATGAGTTGGTTTGCCATGAATATGTCGCACTGAGATTTCAAATACTGAGTTCTTTTCAGTATGAGTAGAGAAGAGCAGAAGGGGGAGGCTTAATAAAGGAAAAAGAAAATACAAATACTGTTGCCAGGTCACTGACAAAAGGAAATTTTCTGTGTATTAAGCAACCTAATTTTCCAGATTCTTATGCAGCTTTGATATGTTTCCATACCTGAGTGCATTAGGTGATACAATTAACATCAGTCCTCTTCCTTACATTCCCCATAAGAGTATAAAATTTATCTTGATGAAAAGTATCTTCTGCTTCTGGCTCTTGGCCTTGAAGGAGACACATGTAAATGGCTTTATTAGAAGTCCTGGTATCTTCCAACCTGAAAAAAATATCCATATTTCTTTTCTTCCTCTCTAATCTTCTTGCTAACCTTTTACCTCTAGTTATGAAAGTTCAACCAACATAAACATACTGTATGACCTGAAAAACAGACACCATTTGAATTCAGTCTCTCTGCTGCCATTGAGCAGAACCTCCTTTAACTAATTTATTTAGGTATCCTTTTCTAAGGAAATAAAGCAAGCATTCTCCTTGCATTTCAGTGACTTTAAAATCTCAGCTGCTAAAATGCTGTACTAGAGCTCAGTTCCTCTGCCATGGAGAGTTTATTTATTGGTTTGAATGGAAGGTGAATAAGAACATGTCTGGAGGCAGAAGAAGCCTTATGAGGAAGGTATCTAGCATAGAAGAGGTATGCAAAACCGCTTGGCATATCTCCCTTTATTTAATGAAAAGAAAATCAGTTTCTGAAAATTGGAAAGCATGTGATCTTATCCCTCAGCAATGATTCCATAAAGCACTCAACTACAATTATTGTTTCACCCTATTTTTGGTGATATGTTGAGAAATCAATTAAAACCTTACCTGAAGTTTTGTTTAGGGATTGAAGGGTAAAGCCAGGTCTAGCCGTAAAGGATAGAAGTTTGCTACTGAAAACCCAGAATTTGTTTGTGCAGAATTGTTTTTGTCACTTGAGGATTTATCAGTTAATTAAACAAAATTAATGAGACAAATCACCATACCCACTCAAAGCTGACCTCACTGAAACATCAAAGCTGAATGTTCTTCTTTGTTTGGGGAGCACAAGGTACAACAAAGGAAAACTAAAGTAAGTGCATATGTTTCTTAGAACTGAGGAATGTGTCTCATCTGATTTCTACACTAGCCTACCAATAGCTCCTCCACAAATACCATTCAATGGCTCGTTATTTAATTCCTTTACTCTGTGTTATACAGACAGGATTTAATGGGAAATAAACATAGTGATGCTTGGAGTTACTAGCAATGGTGTTATTTGGTGGCAGTTTGGTCAGTGCATTCAGCAGGAGCTATAGAGACATTGTCTCTGAAAGAGTTTTTAACACCATGAACACCTTGTGGAATCTGTGCTGTGTTACAGTTAAGTTCATGCTGTCAAGAAAAAGTCAGACTTGATATTGTATGAAATAATTTTATTTTTATAATACAACTGACTTTGAAATTGATACAGATACTCACTTTGCTCCATGAGCCAAGGTTTTTTCTGTTTTAATATCTTTATTGATGATCTGGATGAGGAGATTGAGTGTACCGTTAGCAAATCTGCAAATGACACCAAGCTGGGGGGGCATGTTGATCTCCTGGAATGCAGGAGGGCTCTGCAGAGGGACCTGGCTAGGCTGGAGAGTTGGGCTGACTCCAGCGGGATGGGGTTCCACAAGGCCAAGTGCCGGGTCCTGCCCTTTGGCCCCAACGAGCCCCTGCAGCGCTACAGGCTGGGCACAGAGTGGCTGGAGAGCAGCC
>JAYRBT010000265.1:1623-18553 GCA_036023395.1 Myiotriccus ornatus | reverse complement strand
AGCCACTCTGTGCCCAGCCTGTAGCGCTGCAGGGGGTTGTTGTGGCCAAAGTGCAGGACCCGGCACTTGGCCTTGTTCAGCCTCATCCTGCTGAAATCAGACCACGTCTCCAGCTTGTCCAGGTCTCTCTGGAGAGCCCTCCTGCCTTCCAACAGATCAACATTCCCCCCCAGTTTGGTGTCATCTGCAAATTTTCTAATGGTGCTATACTACTTTACTTCAAGTAATTTTTTATTAAGGAATGGAAAAAGAAATTATTTAACTGGAAAAGACAGATTAAAAAATCACCATAGATACCCCCATATAGTGGAAGTTATTTCAGCAACTTACAGGAAAGTGTAAATTTCAACACCCTCAGACTAGATCTGTCAGTTCTCTGATGATTTTTTCAAGTCACCAAACTAAGTGAACACTTAGATGGCAAAAAATTACTGTCCATGATTCACAGGTATTTTTTTCATTAGCAAATTCTAAGGTTGACAGTACATATACAACTCAACAAGTGAAGTGGGCTGAAGGAGTCCCAAATTTTGACCCTTTGATTTGGTGACTTCCTGCTCAGCAGTGGAAGATACGAATCAGTAGATTTATGAATTAAAAAAAGGTATTAAAGAAAAATTAGATGTGCCTTTGACAGATGACTGGCTTATCCAAAGCCAAGTGACACTAAAGCAAGTACTAAATGTAGAAAGATTGTTACATTACCATTCTAATTTATTTTTAAAGCTACTTTAGTTTTAAAAAGTAAGATTCAGACTCAGTTTATTAAGCTTTTCTAAAAAAAATTAATGCACAAAAAAATCACAAATTGATCTTTTTCTCCCTTTTCATATCACCAAAGAAATCTCTTAGGGTTAGAAAACTATTTCTTCCTCATTTTTAGTTTAAAAAAATACATTCTTCAATGTTAATCCTTCTTCAAATTTTCACAAAGAAATACATTCTTATGTTTGGACTCAGTTTCCTAGAACATGGTGTCAATGATAACTACAAACACAGGGTAGGCAACAATTTATTTTCAAACACAAATTAAACAATTATTGAAGCAAAACAGTTATATACTGTATCTTCAAGGAATGCATTTACATACTTTCATTTCTAGAAAGGGCTTTTTGCTTTGAAATGGAAACAGTTTTCTAACTTAAAGTAGGTAATTACACACTCCATTAAACAAGTAATTAACAGATTACAATTTAAAAAAAAAACTTGAAAATGAGCAATTCAGATGCTGAATGCGAAGCACACTGTTATAATTAGCATAATACCTTTTGAAATGGATTAACAAATGCACAATGAAAATGAAAAAAATCTATTTTCTCCATGCAAATCATATGTAACAAATAGAATTTTATAAGCCAAACAATACCATAGTATAAGAAGAACCTAGTGCAAATACCTCATGCTAACTCAATTTATTTATTCATTTACTCAAATAAATAAATAAATAAATAACTCCTTAATTCCCTGAAGAAATAGCTAAAACTTTTGGAAGATTATTACTGCATATGCACCATGCTGGGATAACTCATTATATGAAGAAAACAAAAGTTCAGATGTAGGGGTTTTTTACAAGCAAATATATTTCTTCTATTAACTTGAAGATGCAAGTGGAATTTTACCTACTACTATTCTAAACATCAGGAAAATCTACCATAACACAAAAACACTATCCAATGCTTTATGCTTCCATATCTGGCATTAATTTTGTACGTCTGATGAATTTTCTTAAAATAAAAGTTAATTTGCCCGGATAGGATATAAGAGGCATGACTGGGTTTATGAACCAATTTCTTCAGCTCCTTCACTCCAGCTTGCACATATTGGCCACCTGTCTATTCCATCAGTACATCCACCAGATGTGTATTTTTCAGCTACTGCCTTGAAAAAGTGTCAACTTTAAAATTAAGGAAATGGACTTTAACAGGAGCTACATCCTTTGTATATAGTCAGCTTATTTCATCTTCCTTATAGCTATCTGGTTTTATTTCTTGAAAAGGTGCTAACTGTAAACTAGACAAAAACTAAACAACACAGAATATAGTTTAACATCTTTCCAAAGGTATGTAATCTAGCTGTTCTCCTAGATTCTCATTTTAATCATAATTTTACTTCAAAATGGTACATTCTTCTATGCAAAGAATTTTTCTAACCTACAGGAAGATTTTAATTATTCAAACATTATTTTCAAATGTTCTTTCTTCTATAAAAGGAAATTATTAGAATAAGTGTTAATAATATTTTTATTTTTAGTAAATAAAAATAATTAATATAGGGGTTTTTAATCAGAAAAATAGAATTCAATAAAGAAGAGCCTGAAAAATTATGATTTTAAGAATATACAGTTTAAAACATACAAAAATAATCTTCTGTCACTTTCTTTTTTATTTTTTTCTTTTATTTTCTATGAATTCTTGAATCCAGCTACTGGCAACCCAATCTTAATTTATTGGACATGACAATCAGAGCCCATGGCAATATGGCTGCACAGGAGCAATGTTTTGTTGAATGTATTAATGTCATGATAAACTAAATTAGTCTTCTGTTAATGAAGTTGACCTCTTCTGGTGTTATTGCTAGCCAGGACAGTAAAGAAATTCAAATATCCCACAATCACTCAAGGCTTAATTTGCATTGAAAGAGAGCAAGTACAAAAAATAATTAAAAAAATTGAATTATTGTGTAATACTGAATGAAATGCAGTATCTGTGAGTAAAGGAGACTGCAAATCTTACAAAAAGAAATTGTTGTAGGGCAAACATATTATGACATGTCAACATGATGGGTTACTCCCACATACAGCACACTAGTTTCTTCTAATTTCATTTACCACATAAGTTGCTGCGATTAAGTGCTGCTCATATGGTTGGGGAAAGAGGGACATAAGAGGAAATCACAATGGCAAAACCTGTTATTACTCCTCTGAGTACCCACAATAATTGTAACTTCTTCAAGTAAATAAAGCTCTAAAGTTGCTTTCTTACACATGTTTTTTCCTTTCTTAGACATCTTCCTTGGGCTACTTTGAGCATTTAACTGTTATCATAGATGTTCCTCATCTCAAGATCATGGAAGAGAGCAATGGCCATTTAAAAGTTTGGGTGTGGCATTCTGAATGCTAGCAAATAAATGTGAGAATGCATCTATAATTGCACTGTATTTTGTAGTTTTCCTCTGAAAAGGAATATTTGTATGAACTTATAATTTTCTGCCAAACTCCAGGAATCTTAAAACTCTGAAATGATGAATACTTGAAACTAATTCCAAAATCATTCTGAATGTAGGAGAGACAAAAGCCTACATATACATACACATAAGTGGCAGTAAGGGACACGTTACTTAATAGACTGATGTCATATTGTAAAATGCCCCAAAAGGCAAACTCTTGGTAGTTTTCATTTTCGGCTGTTGTTTAAAATCTACAGATATAATTCTGGACTTGTTCTACTTATGTAGCTTTATTATTTACTATTTTTTTCTTTCTCAACAGATATAGAAAACTACTATAGAATACTGTTAAACTGATTATTTTATTAAACTGATTATTTAATTTCTGAGAATTTAACAGAAATTTTGAGGAATAAACCTTATTCACAAATAATTTACTTTCAAATATATGTTTCAATGACATTTACCTGTCAGTAGGCAATACTTTTCCTACTTATTTGAGATATAGCTTTGTTGGACCTGGATCTTTTACACCTGAAAAGAGAGATACTAGAGTGCAGATCTCCCTGAAACTATGACCCATATATTTTTAACAGCAAATAAATGTCCAGAGTTCCTTGTGTTTCTGTAGAAAATGTAAAAAAAAAAAAAAAGTTTTTTGCTATCTACATTTGAGTTATTCATTTTGATTTCCATTATAATTTGAAAAAAGGAAAAAAAACTTGCTAACATCACAATTAGACTAGTAATGAAGGAAATACTGACTGTAATGGTCATGTTATAAAAGCTATTGCAGGCAAAAATTTAATCTAGAAAAGTGCTGTACATACCCAGCAATTCTGATCCTCTTTCTGCAACTGTTAAAGACAAAATCCCTCTCAGTTTCTATCCGTAGATTATTTTTATGATTAGTCTTCTTTTCAATGTCATTTTTTGCAACATAATAGCCAAGATGTGTGTGCAAAACCATACCAAGAGACACTACCTAGCACGGCTAAGAAGAGTTAGTAATTTTAGAAAATAAATCAATGCAAATTCATATGACACAGAATCTGTATATCTTTGAATATCCTTCTCCTCTGTGAAAACAACAAATTGACCTTGTTGCAGACTTTACTGTAATTCACAGGCTTGTTTCACTGGCTGAGGAAGTAGTTTTGGAAGCTCAGTATATAAAGATTGCTTTTGGAGGAACTTAAGCAGTTTTTCTTTTCAAGCAAAAGCAAATAGTTTCTTGTAAAGACAGGTAAGGAACTAACCCTTTCTTTCAAAAATTTGGAAGAAATAGGTGGCAAGGGAAAAAATTCCTACTCTTACTTTGTACATTTTTTTCACTTATTGTCCCTCTACATTTTAAATGAAGTTGTAAAAGCTGTATAAGTAATTTATTTTTTATAGCAGAAGAGCATTTCAATTTCCTAAAACTTAGCAATAGAGGAATGCTGTGTTTTTGGTAAACAGCATGTATTAATTTCAATAGGAAAATTAATTTGATTTTAATTTGGAAGAAATCCACTGTGAAAACATTACAGGTAATGCCACAAAAATGGTGATAAATATATTTGAAAGTAAACAAAAATTCTATTATGTGATTCCTTATTTTCTTTTAGATCACACTAGGAGATGATTCCCTCTTGCCAGAAGTAACCAAAATCCAATGGAATCCACAGCAATATTGACAATAAACATGAGGGTTCACTCCAAAAGTGACAGATTACAGATAATACAGTCAGATTATTAATTATTCTGTAACTGTTGTGGCTTCGGCTGTAACCACTGAATATCAGAAGTAAATGTGTTTTACTGCTATTGCCAGCTACTGTAAATTCACAGGAACTCATGTACTGAAAGCATAACTTTGATTCACAGACTATGCCACCAGAAGTTCTACTCCTTATACTGGACACCAATACATACTGTTGTATCTTCCATAAGGTTTCAGAATATCATCTTTATTAGAGGCAGACACAGAACATTACCCTACCAATAAAGTGCAGTAAAGTTTTGTTTTACAAATGTCTGGCATCTCTTCTTGCTTTCAGTCAGACTGCACCACCCAGGTGACCTTAGGTGAGGTGTCTTCCTTAAAAACAGCCACTTCTTAAGACTTTGCAACCAATTTTTAGTCTAAAAAGAAACAAAACTCTTCAGTTAAATGTTAATAAAATCTGCTGGATAATTTTATAGAACTTTATTAATTTCCACTCAGATCTGCTAGGTAGGAAACTGGTAGCCTGCTCTAGTTCTGCTATATAGCAAGGTGGGGCACAGCTCTTCTGTGCAAGGCATAGCTGCCTAGGGCAGTGACAGTGCAATAATTCTTCAGTCTGCTGTAATAAAAGGATATTTATATCTTTATAAAATGTGAATCATACAGGTCTCATGACTAGAACCTGGGAGAAAGACTCTTATGAGACACTGTGTTGAAAACCTTACTGAAATCAAGTTAAACTGTCCAGTGCTTTCCCCTAATCAACTAAGTCAGTCATCTCATCATATAAGGCTAATAGCGATTTCCAAATTTTTTAAAGCATCAGTCACAGGCAAATTTTACATGTCATCCTAATAACTCTACAGAGTTCACATCATCTTTGAACTAAAGATCCTATAAAGGTCAAAGAGCTCTGTGGAACTTGTTGATCACATGTCATGCAGCCCAAAAGTGCAGCTTATGAAACATTCCTCCAACTCTTTTCATTGCATATAATTTTTCACAAAGAAAAAATATTATTTGTTTTTCTACAATTTATGTGTCCAAGAAGGAAAAGACAAAAATAACTACTTTCACCAGTTCCACCTAAGCTCAACAAGCTTAGGGCTACAAAATGCTAAGATAATAAAAAATGTGCATCAGCTCTTTACAAAGCAAAAGAGCATTGTCTAAGAAAATTTTGAACCTCCATCGACTGTCTCTCTGGACTGTCATTTATATCTTTACAAAGAAAGTATAAGTGTGCAGTTACGCCAAAAGGCTCACCTAATCCAAGTACAAAATAGCATTTTTTTGTCTTATTATGCACAAAAATATGATTTTAGAAAAGATTTGAATTAATTGTGTGGGAATGTTGAGACATGATAAATCACTTCTAAAATGTTCTCCTTGTTTTCAAGAAAGATGGTAAAAATATTTGTTGTCATGTTTTTCATTCCTAGTCTGAGACAGTCTAAATATTTAATCAGGTACAGAAATACAAATTAAAGCATGTTGATAAATATTACACATACCTCAATAAAGTTCCCTGTAATAATAATTTAAGAGACAAAGTGACTAAGACTATGCTACAAGGGATTTTCCATGAAGTATGTTTGAAATTGTAGTCAAAGCTCTTGTTTATGAGAACTGTATGGAAGATATTTTATATTTCACAAACTACTGCATCTGTTTATCTCTTATAGACTCAGTGACAAGGAGGAGAACCTTCCTAATCTGTCGCTCATCAGCATATATTAAAAATTGTTTCCAGCCATACTTAGGTATTATGTTTTTTTCCTAAGCTTTCAGTGTTTCAGCAGAAGTTTCACACACATTACAATGACAGTCATTAGTGCTACTTGCATATATAATTGCTTTCTACATACCTCGTCCATGCAGCTGTTCATATATCAGTGTTAGAAATAAGTTTGAAACACCAATGTCAGCATCTTGATACAGAGGGCTGAAACAAACACATTTGTTATGATTCTTCATGCCACCTAAGAGATTTGAACGTTCCATTAATTAACATCTGAGTCCCCCAAATGCTTGACTATCTCAGCTTTCATCTCCAGTGAGTCTTTCAGGAAACAGTATGAGCTTTGGCACTGCGAATTTCAGTATGTTTAAATGTTCATACATGGGGTGTAAAGTTCTGAAAAAAAAAAGTTAAAAATACATAATAATATGCAAAAAAGTTAACATACTTCAGAGGTATCAGGTATACTTGTTAGCAATATTTAGAATTACTCTGATAGCTTTCATCGCAGTTACTCTTCCATTAATTTCTTTAAATATTTTCCCTCTAAAGAAATGCATTGAACTATGCTATAATTAACTTGGCTGCCAAAAGATATTACATATCATCAGATGCTTCACCGGCCTAAGGTAGTCAAAGAGTGGCAGCTGTATTGCTCACTGTTTAATCAGGTCAAAGCTGTGGCAACTTTAATTATAGTTATTGTCAAGATGCTGCTTAATACTTGCAACAAACCTTGTCATATGTCAGCTCTTGAATCTTTTCTTTTAGCCACGTACAAGTGAAAAGACTGTCCCTTAAATTTGTTAAATTTGACAAGCATGATTCTATAAGAAATATTGGTATATTGTTACATAAATTTGGGGTGATTTGGACATGTAGTGTCAGGATAGGAAGTAGGCAAACATATTTAGGCAAAATAGAAAAAATCCTTACTCTTGTTGCTACTACAGATGATATGAAGCAGGTGCAGACAAAATAAGGCCAGCAAGCTACAGGGTTTTCCTTCTTTTTTTTTTTTAAATCCCACTACCTGAACCCCACTATTCTAAAAATGAAAATGTAACCATGTGTTATCATGTATCATTATAAGTTATCCATCTGATCCATCACACTATACTAAAGATGTAGACCTGTCGTTCATACATCTGCCACCTGGCTCAAAACATAAATGAGTGGCACTTTGCCCTTTGTTTTTCAATTTACAATTTCTTTTGGTTCTACATAAATGCTACATTTTACAAAAAATGTTTCATTATTTTTTTCACACTAATAGCTTGTATCATTCCCTATTTTTCTCCAGGTGTATCCACACTGTCTATATTTCGCTTGGATCCCAAGATCCCATCTGAATCAAATGAAATAACTTCTTTCAAAGAAATGAACTGAAAGGAAAGTTGGCTTCTCCCTGTAAATCTGCCACATCTTAAGGATGGATAAAGTTTCACTCTTTGCTTGCAACAATCCTTCAACATTATTCTGGCGTATATCATGTCATATCACAGTATGCTTCCACAAGCAATGGTTGAAATGCATGCAGTCCACACTGTGGGTGTCATGTTATGAAGAACAAGAGAGTAGTCTCATTATTTATCTGGCAAGTTTATGTTCTCATAAGGGGTGTTAGTTGTAAGCAGAAGCACCTAAAGTGTGTCAGCGTACAGAATAAAAATTTAGGGATGGGGAGGCAAAGAAACTCCTTTGTCTGCTCAGTCTTTTGCTGCAGTTTCTTTGGTGATCCGGTAGCCATGCTCCAAATATGATCTTCTAAGGGATGAGCTGAAAGGAATAATGACTCCTCTCTAGGTACTGGCAGTGCTTCCATGTTAGGAAGCAGACTAGGAGCTGAGCATGGGAGCAAGGCCAGAGGGGGCATGAGACAAACCACAAAGACCCTATCTCACTGTACCTGGGCAGGGCAGGCTGGGCAGATCCAGGGGTGGCAAATGGGGTCAGCCCAGAGTCAAGATCACCTTACATATTTGTAGTAATGATGCAGGGTCTGGGTCAAGCCATGAACTCAGTCCCCAGATCAGGGTCAAGCCCAGCCGTGGTAACTGATGTCAGAAACAGCCCAGTGATTGCCATACATGTCTATAGTGATGGAATAAGACTGAGGCCAGGCCAGAAAGTCAGGCCAAGGCTCAGATAAACAAGGTCTATAGTCAAGCGCATGTGAAGCTAGAACAGAGCTAGAGGCATAAACAGGTAAAACATCTCAAACATGACCAAAAATCTGAAGACCCAGGCAAAAGCTTCAAGGAAACCCGGGGCCCATGGGGGTTTTTCAAGGCCCAGGATCCTCCCAGTCACTGCCCTACTCAGCTGGACAGAAGAGAGGAAATATAATGGAAGGCTCATGGGTCATGATAAGGACTCCTGATTTTCTCTACCAGTGGGGTGGGGGCATGGTCAGTTCATCACATGTTGTCTCTGCTGCTGCTTCCTGCTAAGGGAGAAGATTCCTCACACTTTTCCACAGCTCCAGCATAGGGTCTCTCCCACGGAAGGCAGTCCTACATGAACTTCTCCAGTATGGGTCCTTTCCACAGACTGCAGTTCTTTACTAACTGCTCCAGCCAGGGTCCCTTTCACAGGTTGCAGTCCTTCAGGAACAGGCTGCTTCAGCATGGGTCCACCATGGTGTCACAAATCCTTCCAGCAAATCTGCTCCACTGTGGTCTACACTCTTCCCAGGGCTCCAGGTCCTGCCAGGAACCTGCTCCAACATGGGCTTCCTGCAGTGTCAGGGTCACAGTCTCTCTTGTGCACTCACTTTGCTCTGGTGTGGGGTCCTCCACTGACAGCAGGTGGATCTCTGCTCCACTGTGGACCACTATGGTCTTCACCCCAGGCTGCTGGTCAATCTCTGATCCAGCACCTGGAGCACCTCCTCCTCTTCCTTCTTCACTGCCCTTGGTGTCTGCAGAGCTGTTTCTTAGATATATTCACTCCAGCTGCAATTGCACGAGGCTTTTTCTCTCCTTAAATCTGTTACTCCAGAGGCTCTACCAGCATCACTGATGGGCTTGGCCTTGGCCAGCAGTGGGTCCACCTCGGAGCCAGCTGGCATTGGCCATGGCAGATACAGGAAAAATTCCTGGCAGCTTCTCACAGAAAACAGTCCCCTCTTCAAGCAGTCATATGAATGTCTATTTCCAGAGAAGAGCCATGATTCTTGGTGTTTCATAGAAGTATATTTTTTCCAAGAAGGATAGAGGCTCTGAGCAATAGAAAAGCCAGCATGCAATATAATAAATTTGGTGAAGGAAGATACCTAAAATTCTTATGCCCTTTGTTATCATACAATAATAGAATGGTTTGGGTTGAAAAGGATCTTAAGGATCATCTAGTTTCAACCGCCCTGACATGGAGAGGGACACCTTCCAGTAGACCATGTTGGGCAAAGTCTCATCTACTCCAGCCTTTAACAGTCCATGGATGGGGCATTCCCAGCTTCTCTGAGGAACCAGTTTCAGTGTCTCACCACTTTCACAGTAAAGAATTTCTTTCTAATATCTCATCTACACCTAACCCTCTTTCAGTCTGAATCCATTCCCCCTTGTCCTATCACTACGTGCCCTTGTAAAAGGTCCCTTCACAACTTCATTGTCAGCCCCCTTTAGGTACTAGAAGTCTGCTGTAAGGTCCCCCCAGAGCCTTCTCCAGGGTGAACAACCTCGTAAATCCTGAATTCTATAGAAGCACATTCCTTCACAGAAATCTAAAAGCATCAGAATTTAGTGCAGACTGCTTGGGGGCTTAGGAACTCTTAAGAAAATTAGAGCTTCTGAGTTATTTATGTTGATTTTGGGAGTTGGAAAAGTAAGAGTCAGTTTTGGAAACATCATGAAAACAGTAGTGATTTTTTAATATTTATGTATCTATTGGTAGGCTTTAGAGGGGTAAATTCTTTTTAACTTTTTACTATTGTATTACCTTTTTCAGTTTAGAAATTGATTTTTTTTCAGTTTAGCATAATGAATGGAATTTATAATTACTGATGATGGTCATTTGCAGAATATAAAGGTTTTACTAGAAACTTAACAGTTATTAAAGGAGATTACCTTGATCAGTTAATCTGTCATCATTATTATCTCTCTAAAAATCAAACATATTACATTACCTGCGTTTTGGAAAGCAGTCAGGGATAGGATGGTTATTTATCAGTTATGAATCAATTTATTTATACTATAGCTATGTAAACACTATGCTTTAATATTATGTCAGGTTTTATTCTCTTGATTAATTTCTTGAAGTTGTGTCCTCAGCTCGTAGCTTCTAACTTTTCAGATAATTTCAGCTGGGGATTATGATACACAAATCATTGGACAAAATAATTCAAATAAATGATGATAACAAATAGCTTACATTTTTATAACATCCTTCATCTTAACTGAATATCCAATATTTAAGTAATGCCTTATTTTTGATACCTCAGACAGAATCCATCCCTCATATGTACCATTTCTAAGTGATAATTTCTGTGTTGCTGTGAAAGTATGCAAGTAGAGAGGCAACTTTTCCCAGATGAAGAAGTAATTTTAATGTCTTTCTGATAGAGGTCTTTTGCAACAAATTTCAGTGGACAACTGATAAATACAGAAAATTCTGGTTACTTTTTATGTGTCAGAGTAGCAGCTGTCCTGTAAGAAACATTCTGAGTATATATTAATAGCAAAGCCACAAATTGGTCTTTGAAAAGTGTTCTGTTCATTTTCCTTTGGGGGTACTTACATATAAGATTTTATCAGAGATTCCTACTAAATAAATAATTAATATATCTTTATTATATCTTATGTTGGTGAATAATGTTTATCATATGAAGAAACAGGAATGTCTTCATCGTGATATTATTTTCCCACTGACAAGAGGATTAGTAGAGTTCCACAGATGTACCAGTTTTCCCCAAAAATCTTGAGTGTTTTCACAACCTGGTATTTAAAAAATGCATGATAAATAACCTGTTTCTGAAATGACAATGACAGCAACATAAACAGCAACAAGAACAAAGAACAGCATCACAGACCTCCATTTCCAGACTGATCATGAAACAGAAATTCTGTCAGTGGATCCTGAGTTTAACATCTCATATGTAACAGCTCTATATTTAACATCTCTATCCTCTGGACAGTTTTATCCTTCAGATACCTTGGTATTTGGATTGATCAGTCACAATTTGATCTACTGTAAATACTGAAGATTTGACAGAAAAATAGCCTATGTTGGGAGTCATACAATGCAGAATGTAGTTTAATCTAAATTGAATGAAAATCGTGTATCAAAAATTTTTTGCCTTTGAACTGCAATGATATGTAATCTATTAGTAAAAGTAATGATAGTGATTTAGAGGTGAATCTCCCAAAAGTAATAATGACCTAATTATACATTCAGTGAAGACAGGTGTAAATTTTTATTACATGTAAAGGGAAGAGAATTTGGCCAGTGTTTTGAGAACTACACCTTTAGGCTAAGCTTTATTCAAGTGATTAATTAAAATTTCTGCTTGTTTTCTACTTAGTTATTATTCCTATGGTGAGCTTAATGCTACTATATGAATAGTGCTTTTGACTGGAGCTATTTATTAGTTTTCAGTTGATAAGCATTCACTTATTATACACATCTTGTGGTCAGTTATGTTAAGCAGTATCCTACTTCTGTGCATGTAGTTTTTATGGTGAAGTCTGTAAGTGTGAAACTGTATAGAGCAATTAGTTTCTGTTGTCAGTAAAAGTAACACCATTATTTGTTCAGATGCTGCAAACTCCTCTACTTGCATGAGTAAGTATTATTCTGGCACTGCATTATGCTCTGTGTGTGGCTAGAGATTTTCAGAAGTTGTGTAATTTTCACATTCCATCCCAAGTTTATGCTGAAAGTGTTTGACTTCACAACTCCTTTTTTTCCCCCAGTATCATACCCAGAAAGAATAGTTATGATCATACTGGTAAGCAAGAAAAATTGTAACAAATAATACAACTGTTGAATACAAGAAACATTACTTTTTCTAGCTATTTTCTATCTGTTATATATTGAATTATTAAATGTACTTGCTTTCAGTCTCTAGTATTTGACGGAAATATTAAAAAAATGCTTTCCTTTTTACTACAGTAGTACAGTTCTAGCATACTCTGCCTTCCAATATCTTGTTTGACTGTGGAGCTTCATTAACATCAGAAAAGTGCACTGATCCCAAAAAGCAGTTGAAGGAGCAAAGGAGAAAATAAGTTGTTTCACAGACACATTTTCTAAAACACTCACAAAATTCTGAACTGTTCAGAATAACAGAATAATAGCCAGTGCATCTACTTAGCCATCATCCCTTTGATGAAATGTGGCATCATTTCAACAGTTATATGTTATATATATGAATAGTTCTACACTATCTTTAGAACACTAGACTCAAATACACTTTTCTTTTCAGAATTAAGGTAATCAACAAATTTACCTTCTGTATATACAACTTAGTTAACTGCCTATTCTCTTTTAGTATTACCTCAATAAAGGCACAATTCGATAATTTTCAGTATGTTTCTGTATTCTTCAAGATATTTTCACTAACAATTTCTATGAAGATATGTATCTCTTCTTCCCTCTTATGAAATTATTCAGTATCCTTCAATTATACAAAAGCTGAAAAGACAAATGTATGATATGATACCATACAAATGTTGGCATTAAGTATCTTCATTCTTATAAAAAGCTTACTGCCTATGTTTTAAGGACCATATTGTGATACATACTTGGTTTTCTCATATCCAATAATCAAAGCTATTAGATATGCTGCCAGATGTAATTTTTGGATGGATTTTCTATTTTAGAGTTTGCATGTATTTCTGTTCTAGTTTTGCATGTATTTTCTTTTCTGTTTTCTTAATTACTTCACACTGTATCATCAAGTGCTCCATTTTCACATCAGAAGTATTCTTCAGGAAAATAGTGATTTCACTTACTAAATATTTTTAAAAATACATCTATTCCTGAAGTTTATGTTTTACTTAAAATGTCATCTTTGTGTAGCATAATTTCAAGGTGTGCTGAATTTCATGCACGTGAAGTATTCCTTCTGTGTTTTTTTCTGAGTTTAAGTAATGTTTTTAACAGGAGCTGTTCTGAGTAATTTTCTTGAAAAAAAAAAAAAAAAGGTATCTTAGTTACCAAAGAGAAAAATTTTATTTTTTTTTTAAGTTTCTAATCTTTGGAATTGTGTATAAGTTAAATTAAGGCATATGTCCTTAGTAGTTCTGAAAGTTTCTAGTTCAAGAAAAAAAATTGTAGGAGGGGTCAAAATGTTAACCTAGTAATGCCTTCAAAGCACATGTTACTCTGGTAAGATCCACAAAGACTCCTGCTCTTCACAGAGGAATACGGCTATCATATCTGTTTTCTTGGTACATGGAAGTTTTCCTAGGACACAACAGGTTAAAGACTTCTCAAACATTTTCACAAAATGGACAGCTTAGTAGGCTAAGCCAAAGGAGAAGCAAAGACAACTGAGAGGCCATTATGTGGATTAATTCAAAAAGTCATTTTAGCCCTTGGAAGATATCCCAGTGTCCTAGAATTAGGCAATGACAAAGTTGAGCTTTATGTCTCTTGTGTGCAATCACTTACTTCTCCACCTTTCAGCTGGCACTGCATGCCCTTTGGCTATTACTGAGAATGTAGCTGAGTTTTAACTCATTAATGGGATAGCAACTCACCAGCTGACACCAGAGGCCTTGTGCTTAATGGGCATGTTCACTGAATTCTAGTGGGATTCCTCTGCTGTGAGTGCGAATGGATCAGAGAGAACAACGTAATTGCTCAGGAGCAGTAGACTTACTGACTGGTTATGAGAGAAGTTACATGAATGACTCATGCCAGTTGTCTGAAGAAGTGGGGACTGTGACTAAGTGCTTTAATGCCTTTTTAATAGTAAAATTTTAATGTGATTAGGAAGGATATAAGAAACACAAGGAAAATTAAAATGAGATAGAAATATGTACAAAAACTAGTCTTACACTCTTTCCAGAAGATGTTACTTAGTAATTTTATTTCATCAACTGGGGTTTATGTTTTTATTGGAACTAACAAAGCAATAAACTAGAAAACAGGCTGTTAATTGTCTTCCAAAAAAAACCAATCCAAAAACCAACCAAAATGACACACGTCAATAGTGATGTTAGAGTCTATTTTGGCTGCTCAGTAACTCTACCATTTTACACTACCTGAAACATTTTATATCTTCACTTACTCCACTATTGCATGTGCCCTATTTATTCTCATTAGTTGCACAGTAAAGGACATTATTTGTTGTTATTTTAGATCTGTGGACTAAGCCTCCCCTATAATAACTCACTAAGACATTTTTTTGTAGAGACGTGACAGTTCTTTGACAAAAAGACATTCTTGTGTTAAGTGACACTACACATAGAGGTTTTTTTCTGACCCTACATCTGGGTTTGTCTAGAGTTCTTTTGTGGCTTAATGACATACCTCCTACACTTGAACAGAAAAGGAAGATTCCAAATTAATATAGAGGAAGTGTTTAGTGTGTGTTTCTCAGTTACAGCAGACTACACCACTGGATTGCAGGACAGTAATACTAAGTGGTCAGGCAGCTGGACTAGATGATCATTGCAGGTGCTTTCCAAATGAAATTTCTAGTCTAGTCTACTCTAGATGGTCTATGTTATGCTGTGTTACGCTATGCTATTCTAAGTCAGTGTAGGTGTAAACCAGGGGTGGAAAATCATTCAGGGCAAGTGTCAAATACAGAAGTCTATAACTAGGAACAGAACTCTACACAAGTCAAAAGTTTACTAGGGGATAGCTTTCCAGAACTTGATATTTTGAGCAAGAGTGGCTTTTTGAGTTTCCCCAAGGCTTCAATAGCAAATGCCCTGAAACATGACAATTTAGCATCATTTCACGAAAAACATAAATGTTTGGAAATATTTTGCAATTCAATTTATAATTTTTTTTCATAATTCTTGTTTCATTGAAGCAGAGAGTAAGAGTGAAGAGACAAAAAAATAATTGGGCTCTTTTAATGTGTGCTTTTACATTCAGAATTACTTTTGCTTTCATTATAGTGAAAGTGTTCCCCAGTGGCACAAAGAAATGAATCACAGTGAAACTATGCTTTTGGGAAGGAAGTTTTGCTTTTGTGGTTGAAAATCTAAGTAACATCTAAAGTTTAAGATGCTGGTAAAAAAAAAAAAAAAAAGTGACGACATAGGAAGAATGCTCCGCTGAGATGACTGGGACCATAAGTACCTTGCAAAAGTCACTGAACTATCTGTGCATTTACTGTGCTGTTCCTGGGATTTGGAAACAATGGATGTAAGGATAGCAGTGAAATTACAAATGAAAGTGTTACTAAGAAAGCTACTGAAATAAACTGCGAGCAACTTAACAGTTCATGGATTTTGCAATTCAATACATCCTAAGGGAATAGTTTTAAAAGTGAACATTGAAAGTTTAACACCAGGTAGTGTGGAAATAAGCATTTCACAATTTCTAACACTTGATTTAAACTTCCTTGTATTAAGGATTTATATTTTCTTTTTAAGATTGCATTATATCTGGCACTAATACTAATAATAAAAATACTGAAAGCTATAAAACAGTTTCTCCTGGAAAAGGATTTGATATTAATGAATTATTCAACACTTAGAAAACAATATGTTTATCAATGTCAACAGATTGACAGCAGAGTGAGTAAGCAGAAAAGTTCACTAGAATAAAGCAGGGACAAGATTTCCTAAGTAAACCTGGTAAATTTTTCATGGAACAATCTCGTGCAGACAGAGAGATTTTTCAGACATACTATAGCTTTGGTTCTATCTCTACAAAAGTTCATATTTGAAATCAGTATGAGTATTGTTGTTCTGCTATTGTGATATAAACATATTTTACTTCTCTATTTTAAAGTGGATTTGGTAACTATTTACTGTTAGCTTATGCCTTCATTTGCACATGTGCATTTCCACTGTTTCTAATGATATTACTGAGACTTGCAAAGGGTCAAGGATCAACTCACAGCCTGAAATTTTTGTCTCCCTTAAATTTTTGAGTAGAGGAAAAAAATACATAGATACATAATGAGTTTGTAAAAGCAGTATCACCAGTGATATTTTATGTTATTCTGCAGCATAAAAGCTTATCCTATGTGTTTCAGATCAATTGCATTTTTTAGTGGGGGGATTTGTGGCTCTTTGTTTCATAGAATCACAAAATATGCCAAGTACGAAGGGATCCACAAGGATTATCGAGTCCAACTCCTAGCCTTGAATGGTACATCCTGTGGAGACTGAAATGGTTTATGG